>CAVMGG010000344.1:0-107952 GCA_963680895.1 Fragum sueziense
AAAATGCGTTGCCTATCCGAACCCATTAGGGCGGCGGCGTTCCACAGCCGAATGTTTAAGTCACCCAAATACGGTAATTCTGAAGTCTCGTTAATCCCATTAGGGGTGGATTACCTTAATTCCATATTGATTCTGCTTCTGGAAAATGCACCAGTAATCGCACCAAATGAGAAGCCAAGAACAACCTCTAATACTGGGGATCCGATCAAACTCGGAAGTGTTGATTGGGTCTCCTTTACAGACAAGGCTGTGATTGTGGGTGCTGAGATGTGTATGTGACGGTGTGTTTCAAATTTCTTAATGGCAAATAGGAAGCAATTTCATATTGGGTGGGCTATCAGGGCCAGTGTCTGATAATCGGGGAGGCGAATTGAGATTTTCTCAAAGTTTTCAGTATAGGGAATTGCCGCATTTTGATATCTTGTGATTGTTCTGCATCTTTATAAAATTTTATAATATTATAATTTTGCATGTTGCAGACACATTTTACAATCAGGCTTAAACAAAGATGACACAAGTGAATGGACTGATGTGGATGAAGATGAGTCAAATACATGGAATCAGAATCCAAGGGAAACCAAGCTCCGAAAAAGATGTATGTTATTTTCATAAATTTGAGCCAATTTTGCTTGAAATTCAAACCTTTCTCAAAAAAGCAAAATTTTAAACTGTTTGAATTTGAAAGCTAAGGAAGACATCAAAAGGGATGCTGTTAGAGAAAATTTCCTATACTAAGAAATATTGAGACAAAAAATAGTATGAATTTTATCAGTAGTTTCCCAAACCTTTCTTCTTATTTTCATATGGATGATAAAAGCAAGTCTTGTTTGGAAAATGGTTGAAATATGTCCTTGAAGGCACAAGGAGAAAATGCTTATGACTAGCATTTTATCCTTTTGCTTTCATATTTTTTGTTTTATATACACATTTTTATAGGCCCGAAAGGTTGTATTGCTATGGCCCTGTTTGTCTGTCTGTCTGTCCATAAGCAGTTTTTTGTGTGTACAACCCCTACAGTTTCCATCGGAATTCGATGAAACCTGCCAGAATGAATTGCCATGGGAACTACTTGTGAATGTCACTATTGAAATTCAGATAATTGTCATATTTGACTTGTCTGCCCCCGAATTAAACAAATGGCCAATTCTACTGACTAATCCATCATGGTTTATATGCTATGCAACGCTCTTGTTTACTTATTATTTTGTTATTGACAGTTTCTATGAAATTGGACTAATCTAAAACTTGTTGTGTGGGAAAGAGTCAATGTGAATTGTTTATTTAAAACTGTTTAGGAAGGACCAAACCAAGTCAACCCACGACGCAGTGACACTAAAAGCCCGCAAGCGTCTCAGTTCAAAATTCACATGTAAGACCAGGAGAGGAATGTCCTGTGCTGTAGATACTGCTTGGCAGAAAAGAGGCTTCGACAGTTCAACATGTACGTTTTTCAAAAATTATATATAACCTGTCACGTCAACCCTCTCCCAAACAAGACCTTGTTTTGACGTCCCTGATAGAATTGGCTTGTGAAAATATTGAGACAAAAGAAGAAACCGCTGATAACCAGAAGTTTCTCCTTTTGCCTCAATATTTTCTTTGCTGTAATATAAACAAATTTTATCCTTAACAATACCTTATTTTTTTGTCAGCAGCAGCTTTTGAACTAAACAACCCTAAATATTTGCCGTTTGTGAAAGGGTTAAAAGGGATCTCCTGGGTAGTTCATTAACCCTTTCCCAAACAAGACCTGGTTTTGACGTCCCTAATAGAAAATGCTTGGGAAAACATTGAAACAAAAGAAGAAACTGCTGATAACCAGCAGTTTCTCCTTTTGTCTCAATATATTCTGTGCCGTATTTTACACAAATCGTAACTTTGATAACATCCATTTTGTCATTTAAGGCAGTTTTTGAAGTGGGTTACCCTATAATTTTATCGTTTGGGAAAGGGTTAAACCAAATTTTGTATAATGGGCCAGCCGTCAACCAGAAGTTGTAAATGCAAAGATCAAGAAAATGACCACATATTTAAAAGTATAGCTCCTAATCAGGCTGTGCGGACAGCATATACTGACTAGGATCGATATTTCTGCACATTCTAGGCTGTACAAGATTTTGGAATTTAGTTTTAGGAAACTTCTTCAGCTAGATCAAATGATGAAAGTATCCTCTTTTGTTTTTAACCTTTCATAAACAAAGCCATTTTAGACTGTTTCCAATTGACTGGAGTTGTAGACAATAAAAAAAATGATATCAAGGCCAAAAACAGTAATCCAATCATTATGTTGTTGGTACTCATTTTGATCGTCTTGAGACAATTCCAATGTGTACCAACAAAACAGAGTTTGATAAGCAATGAATGGGATTTTGGCTTTTTTTCAGCTCACACATTTTTTATGTCAAAGAAGAAGTTTGGAAATAAGGTTGTGAAAGCTGTTGTGAAGCACAAAACCTGTGGTACCTGCAAATGGTGGAAGAGAAACAGACCAGGATGTAAGGTGAGGAAACACAGATGTGTAGCTAATCACTCGGGCAGTTCACGAATGATGGAGAGTGTTAGTGGAGAGCAAGGTCTAGACGAATTACACAAATCAGGGACACCTATAGAGTTCATAGAAGGAGACGGGGACAGTACATTAATGGCGCGTGTCCGAGAGAAATATCCTGATTTAAAAAAACGTTATGACAAAAACCACGTAGTCAAGAATGTGACAAAAGCTATATACAATCTCCAAGCCTCTAAGAAAACCAGCCTAAGCAAGATAGCTGTACAACATATAAAGAAGTGTCTCTCCTACAGTATCTCAAAGAATCAAGGCAACGAGACAGCATTGAAAGACAACTTAAAAGCTCTTATTCCGCATCAGTTTGGTGATCACTCATTGTGCCAGGACACATTCTGTGGAGAAAAGAAAACTCCAGGAGAGAAGTATGTTCACAAGAGTCTGCCGCACAAAACGGCCCTAAAGGACGATGGTTCTGTCCGAAGTTGTCTCGAGGCGATCATTGCACCAGTTGCAGCTAATGCAGGAGCATACGCAGACATCGGTTGTTCCCAGCAGTGTGAGCATGCAAATCGAGAAGTGACGCTACGAGCACCAAAGTCTCATCATTATGGTGATTCAGAATCCCTCGATTTTCGTGTAAAGGCAACTGCAGCATGCATCAATGAAGGCAGACACTATATTTGTCAGGTAAAAGCAAGTTTCAAGTATTATCACTGTGGCTTATCAAGTGACCCTACAATTTCAGAAAAAAACATCAATAACTTTTTTAATGGGAGACCAATTTGCTTGAAGCAGAGAATGTGGACAGATGTCAGGCATTAGATGTTATGGACGTGGTGGATTTTTTTAAAAAATCAGTTGATTTAAAAATATATTGACAATCAAATTTTTTTGGTTGATCTTCAATACTTATTTATCATATGATTTTTGAAGAATCCAACACGTCCAGCTAATCTCTAGAATTTTAACACCTTCTCTGCTTCAAATTCAATTGGTCAATTGAAATTCTGAGTCACAAGATTAACCACCATAATTATGTTTACAGTTGAAAAAAGTTTTGCATGTTTTTATTGTTACCTTGCCAAATTTATGAGGCACTGTAATTACAAAATACTTAGATTCGTCTGAAACATAATAATTTTCATGAGTATCCTTCATTTCACACAGTGGTATACAGATAACACCCAACTCAAACAGCTCTTAGAGGAGCTGCCTTGAATAGGTCTTCTTCTGTTGCCTTTCGACAAATATAGTAAAATATCTCCTGTCTCAACATGTTGTTTTACAAATGGGTATCAGAGCTACAAATAAGGGTAAATGAGGGCATTCAAAATGCAATATTTTATTTATTATTCACCAATCTCTATGTAGTGGGTAGTCATTTGAATCGTCTCATCAAGACGAATCATATTATTAATCACAATATAGGGTTTGGATCTGATAAGATAAATTTAAAATGCCTTTATCCCCTTCTTATTTGCTGCTCTGGTTAATCCTAGATTTCTTTGTTCATGGTTCGTTTGTTTATGTACATTTCAGCTAATTTTGACAATATTACATGCAGTGTGAATCAACAGAATTTGTCAAATTGTCCATATTCATTGAGCAGGAAAATAAGAATGCTCATCTACTGGGTCAATTTACAAGTACTTATTCAAAACAAATTGTCAATAGCTGTATGTACTAATTTGTTGCTTGTTTGTTGCCAATTTCAGTTTTCTGCGTTCTCTGTTCACGTTTTAGTTGTGTCAGGATGGTACGAAGGACAGGAAAACAATCCAAAGTAAGTGTTTCCAATTTTCTGTGTTTTAACATGTCTTTAATAAGGGTCCAAGGTCAGGAATCGGGATCACCACTTGTCTGTTAGTTATCCCTTATCTTGCATTGTCAACATTTTAAAAAAAATCTCTGAAACTTACTATTGATGGGAAAGTAACCAAATTCTAACTGAATGTTCTTTTAGAGGTTGAATTATAAAGATGACATAGTGTAAAATGAACAAAATCTCTCTCTCTTTGGATGTGATATTATTTATGGTCATCCCCTTGGAGAATTGTACATAACCCTTTCCCAATGTCAACATTCAAGCCTGCATTATTTGGAAAGAAATTGATGGGAAAACTAGGTTTGTATATCACAGCATACAAAACATTGAGAAAAAAAGAAACATTGTTAACTTCAAGCCACTTTTTCTTATGGATATAGGAAGCAGCATTGTGGGAGAAAGGTTTAAAAATCTTAATCGCTGAATTTGGTATTTCATTTTTAGCTGGGCTGTTTTCGGTGAAAACCCTAGAATTGCTCTAACCTTGGTGTTGTCGTTTGACATTTTAAAAAAGCACCAACAGCCAAGCGCTGGCACACGCATGCGGTACTCTTGTATACAAGATTTTACTATAAAGTCATTTGGGATAACTGCTGTGTCATTTCTTGTAGGCTTATTCAGAGGCCGGGTTGTCCCCTGGTATATACACCCAGCAGTATGCAGATCAGAGAATGAAGGAACGTGTCAGAGAACAGCATACATCTTCTCAACCATCAACAAAACGGAGACGACTTATTCTTAAACAGGAAAGGGCTACAAGTAATTCATCTCTGGAAGTGATGGAGGGAGCTACCTATCAGTCAGGTACATTCTTATGTGATAAGAAAATTGTGTAGGTCGATGTCATTTTGAAACTGTGTGAGGGATATGCTGTATAATTGAAATATTAATCGAGCCAATTTTGTAAGTCAAAGATACATAATGCTATCTCAATGATGTTCCAAAAAGGATGCATTTCCTTTAGTAACAGGAAGGACTTATGTCTTTGTGAAACATTTTTATGGCATGTCTCTCTGTACATGTACCACATTTGTTACTTTTTGATACCAGGCCACATCAAATTTGGATTTTCATACTGTACATCTATAGTTCCCCGAAATGAGGATATTATCTCGACAATTTGATCTATTTATCATGTACATTTAGATCTATGTTGAATATTTTCAATGTCATTTCTATAAGTAAAAATGCCATTGTAAAATTATTACATGTTGGAAAAAAGTGTTTGCTATACTTGACAGGTATTGATCTTGAACCATCAGCTGACATACAAAAAATTCCTGATGCTGTCCCACGGGCAGAATTCAAACCTGTAGCATGTCCACAGTCTATGACAGTGATAACCATGGACTTAGAGACCACTGATTTGAGTAAGTAGGCTTTCACTATGAGCATTGTAGTCTTACATTTTCAAAATGTCCTTGTGAAAACCAATTTTACTTAGACTTTGCTGAGTTGGCTATAGCAGTTTTTGGCAAAACATTAATTATATTTGTTAGAGCCAGGTTAGAAGCAGTGCTCGTGGCTTTGTTTTTATTCATGTTTTACTTTCTAGTATACTCAAGAGTATGCTATATTTTTTTCATAAAGACAAAATACTTTCAGGTTTCATGTAGATCCCAAAAGGAATATTGGCTAGCAAACGTTTTATGCCCCTGTATTGAAAGATTGAGGGCACATTGTCTTACTCGTGCCCGTCTGTCGGTCTGAAAACTGTATACCGGCATTTTGGAGGTATTTATGTTTCACAAACACACCTTGTTATTTATTATATTTACAGTCCGTGGTCAGGTTATGCCACATATTACACAGATTGCTGCTGAGGATGTCAGAACGTCAGAGAAATTCAACATTTATGTCATTCCACAGAGGCAGATGTCATTAGAAGCACAACAAACAACCGGCATTGTCTTTTCTAATGGTACAATGACAGTAAATGGAACCGTAGTGGAAGCAGTTGCTATTGAAACTGCACTCAATTTATTTTGTGAATGGTTGAAAAAATTTAAAAGTGTAGTGTTGCTTGCCCATAATGGCAGAAGGTTTGATTATCCTGTTCTAGTGTCGACATTTGTTAAAAACCACTTATTTGATAAGCTTGAGGCGTGTGTTGTGGGATGTGTTGACTCATTGGCGTATTTCAAGAAGGTCATGCCAGATCAGAAGTCATACAAGCAAGTTGACCTCGTGGCAAATATTCTGAAAACTAGTTACAATGCCCATGACGCCATGGCAGATGTTTCTGCGTTGAAGGGACTGTATAATCATGTATCCACCTTTACATCAATGAAAGACTTCATACAGCATTCTTTTTCTGTCAAAGATGTAAAGACAAATCTATCGTACCTGAAAGAAAAGGCAAAAAATTTGGCATCTTTGAATGCGTTGATTACCAATGGTGTGTGTAAATCTGCAACAGCAGAAAATATTGCTGGATCAGGTTTAAACATCAACCATTTGCAACTGATCTACCAGAGGGATGGTCAAGATGGTCTTTTACATGTTTTTCAAGGGAAAAATGCTGAAGGGCAGCCAAGGGTCACAAATAACAAAAGGGTGTTAGAGACTGTTATCCCTAAACTAGCAGAATATTTCAGTGATTAGAACTCTCGTTAGTTTATCCACAGTGGGGATTGTGCATGATGGGATGGATAACGAATATGGAGTATACGGACAAATTTGCCTCGCTTCAGGTAAGAAATTGTGCAATAATTTTCTTATTTCTGCTCCAATTTTCAAGCGGTTTGTTGCATGTACCCCGCATTAGTGAGCTCTTTCCTCGGATATATGACTTGTTTGTAGAATCTTTGTACTTTGTCCAAAAATTGATCCCAACCGACCAGAAAAACGACAAAACATTCAGGCCCTTTTTCTAGTCGGTCTGGATCGGTTTTTGAGAAAAGTACAAGGAAGTTCCAGATAAATAATACATCTGAGAAAAGGGCTCAGTAAGACGGAGTACATGCAACAAACCGCATGAAAATTGACGCAGAATTAAGAAAGTTATTGCACAAATTCTTACCTGAAGCGTGGTTAATTTGGCCGTAGTCGTTACCATTTCGCTTTCTGGTCGGTTGGGACAATATTTCGGAAAAAGTATCATGAGTTATCTAATATGTCATACTTCCGATGAAAGAGCTCGATAAGGCGGGGTACATGCAGCAAACCGCTTGAAAATTGATACAGAAATAACAGAGTTATTGCAAAATATCTTACCTGAAGCGAGGCGAGTTGGCATCAAATTTTGTGCAAAAAATAGACTGAGTTTACCGTTATGTTTTGATAAACCGTCGGTGTTGTTATAACATCTCGTAACTACGGTTTGATTCAAGCCGTAGTTATGAGATTTTATAACAACACCAACGAAATACTATTTATTTGTCCGAAATTACGTCACGGTTTACTTGATAAAATCGTTCCCTATTGTCGGTAGTCGTTATCCATCCCATCATGCACAATCCCCACCGTGTTATCTATAGGTTAAACAGAATGTCAATTTTTATGTAAGAAATACATGAGCCAGGATCTGGAAAATTAACCTTTATTGTATTTTATACCAACATGAATCACGAACAGGTTGTGCCTAAGAGCAAGCTAATCAGGATAATGTTTCGTACAATTGGTACAGGCCATGAGAAGTCTGTTTGTGAACAACATGGATCTTTTTCTGTATGTGCATATGCACAGGCTGCCAAAGATTCATGCTAGACTCGAATTGAATAATGACATTTCTTTCCAAATTCAGGCTCAAGTGTATTTTTTATCTGACCCAAATAGACATAAATATACAAGTGGGACTGAAAGAATTGTTTAATAATTGAGTCCAGAGAAATTTTTGTTTCAATACAATTGCTATTTACTGATTTTGTATAAATAGCAAAGCACTGACATAATTTGGATAATTTCCAACAATTCTGTCAATAGATGACCGACTTGAAAAGAAAAATTTAAGCAGAAAAACTCCAAGACTTTGCTGAATGTGAAGGATAAACTTTGAACAATCAGCTGATATGAAAGTTTTTGACGACCAACCAAAATTTAATTTGGTCGTCAATAACATTTTTATCAGTTTATTTTTAAAAGAGCTACCACACTTATCTGATATCCGGCGTTTTATACTTTTTTCTGCTTCAAACCGATTTCAAATTGGTTAAGTATTAACAAAATTATTGATGATTTTCTAAAATTTAGTGTCACATGATTCCCCACCCATGTATATGGTGCTATTGTTTTGTTCACAATAGTTTATGTAGTAACTACAGGGAGGTGTGACAATGAATATTTGATAAGATAAGTTCTTTACATAAGTTACTATAAAAAATAAGGTGTTCTTACATTTGACCTTACAATATTTGATGAAATTTGGATAATTTTGTCCTTGTTTAATGCACCCCTACTAAGTTTGAATTCATAAAAAACCAAATTTTAACGGTAAATCTTTCCCATTCTTGTTTTATTTGTACAAGTATATATTAGAGATAATTTTGATGTAGGTCTCATACCCTGCCAGTCAATATTACAAAAATTACGGATCAAAGAAAAATGTTCATTTTTCTTCAACGTGGAAAAAATACAGTCGCAAAATCATAAACATTATGTATAATCAAGTGTTTTTTCTCAATTTTGTTTTTCATAGTTTTGTATTAAGCGTATTTATGTTACATACATATCTGTTGTAGCATACAAGCTGAAAAATGTCAGATATTATCATTTTCTGCAAAAAAATAATTGAGATTTACAGAGTTGGTGCTTCCCATTTTCCCGCCATTTTTGTAAAAGGGGGTCAATAACTAAAAATAGATATAAAATTCCAACATATCGGTAAAAAATTGTTTTGACTTTCATTTTACCTCCGTCTTGTATCATAGAAATAATATATAACAATACTTTTTGTATTTTCAAAAGTGTCTATTATGGTTCCAGATCGTTAATTAAGGCAAAATAAATGAATGAGAGAAAATCAGCATTTTCACCTTTTGCAACAATAAAATATTATGTTCATCAATGTCCACCAACAGCTTGAGTTAAGATTTGTAAAACAATTTGTCGCTTGGAAAAAGGTTAAGACTTTTCAAAATGGATACTTGGAATGGAAAGGGAAATGCAAACATGGGATGAGACAGGCAAATATATTTCATTAAATAGTTATATTTTGCCAATGCAGCTAAGAAAACCAAATTGTGGCAAGCGAACAATTTAAAGGATACCAAGCGAGGCAGTTGCTTTCGCCGCATGTAAGAAGACATTCACTAAATAAACGATATTTTATAAACGATCCGTTATACTTGATTGTTATAACAGTTTAATTGAACAATTTTTACATTGGTACTTGGATTTTGAAAAAAATAAAGGTTAATTCCGTAAATTGCTACGGTATGACGTTATATAATGACTTGACACCCCCCCCCCCCCGTTACAAGTGAAGTGTGCGACTTTTCTGTCATAAAGCGGTGACGATAGAATCTATCGGAAAACATTCAAATGCGTTGTGGTATGTCACTTTATGACAGAAATGTCGTGCCTTAACTTTGTCAGGCTTGTCACAATGTGACGTCATGCGGCCCCTACTTAGAGTTTTTCAAATTTCGTCATCGAGAAAGATCGGAAAATACATTTGAAAGACGAAATAAGATTTTTTAAATAATGAGACTTTGACACATGCTTATCAGAAAGGTTTTCTTGTCAGAGGAAGGGTTCAATTTTACGAGTCAACGGACACTTTAACATGGTCAGACAAATATCGCTTCAAACAAACTGTCATTGGAATATATCATAGGGTTATTTCACGTTTTTAGGTCGTTTACGTTATCAGAGGCCAAAAAAATGCGTTATCGCCCGAGAGCGAAGCTTGAAGCCGATAACCCATTTTGTGTGGCTCTCAGAATGTTAACGACAAAAAAGTGAATTGACGATATTATTGCATGACACTTGAAGAATTTGCGATGAAATGTAATAAAACTAGAAGAAAAACTTTGTGAAAAGTTAGCTAAATTTACACCGACAGATACCGGTTTTTCCTGGCAGTCGGTTTGACCTACACCACATGTGTACGTTATCCATTAGACGAGCCTTTACGTTTTTTTTATTGTGTAGCTACTTCGTCAAGTTTATCATATTTATACTGAAATTATACTGTTTAGTTACCGAAACTATAACAATTCGACTAAGATTCCATTTGGAAAAATACTCTGGATATTCTAACATGCATGTTCACGATTTCGGTGCGAGAAATAAAACAGATCGTCCGTTTCAATATTTTCTTTTCAAAAGTTGGAATAGAAAAATAGGAGTAACATAAACAAGAACACGAAACACATAGGCCTATCACATTGTTCGTTAGATCCATCCAATTTGCTCTCGTCAAGCATTATAGATCTTTTTCTGAAGATAATGTCTGTTTACAAGTAGTCCATTTTTGAACTTCATGTTGAACAGCCTCCTGAGTCAAACGTTGATATCATGGATAGAAACTCGAATTGCAATAGAGCAGCGACCTAGTAAAACTCACAGTTCTAGACCATTCTCTTGCGAATAGATAAACAACCACTAATCTCTATTCTTCCCAGTCAAAAATATCTACTTCCAAGTTTAAATCCGTCAGATGTCCTTATGTTTACTTCTTTTGTTCAAGAAACCTACGTCACGATATTACGTCATCACATATGATTAGACTGGGAAATAACTACCAGTATTTTCAATCGCGACCCTCGAGACTGTTTGCAACCTTTTGCCGTTTGGAACGAGTTTGCAACATGATCTCGAGCGTAATACAGTGATCGCCATATTGAACGTGAAAGTAGACGCGCGTAAATAACGTCATCAAAATCAAATCAATCCTTTAGCTAACGTTATGATTCAAGTGAAATATACTGTCAATAATCGGTAAATCACATCAATTTTTTTATCTGGTAAAATTTTGTCACATTTATGAGAATACAATCGACTTTTGAACGCTGTTTGTTCAAATATTTTTCTGGCGTAGATTTAAATAGTTGTTTGGTCTGCTTCCGTTGTTATAGACCAGACTACCGTTGTTATGCTTGCGGAGTGATTTGGGCAGGATCAGCTCATGCCGGCAACTGTAATACGTTCGAGCCTACCTTGGGTAACGATAAGATCCAAGAATATTCGAATGCCAGTATTTTATTTATGTGGATATACAGAGGGTATCCCAAGAAATTACATAGCGTAGAAAAGGAAATGATGAAATTGTGGCTTTATTTTCAATTGTCTCACTCACAACATATCCCCCACCGAGGGTATTTGAGAGCCAAGCCGGGCAGATATTACACGTGAATCTCCTGAATAACACACGGTTTTCCACAATATCAGCCCGGTCTCGTCTCGTTATTCGTTTTAATTCAATGCTGATAATGGCCCGAAAACACACATTTTATGAAAAAATCTCTTTTTTTCTCATGAAAATAGCTTGATGTTGAGTCTTTGTAAGTATTTTATCGAAAATGTATTCAAAACAAATAGTAGAGTACTTATAGACTATTGTGAAAGTATGTATGTGAATATAAATGCCATTTTTCTTGAAAATGGGATTGTGGCTAACAGTGGGTGCATTATTCAAAATATTTTTTTGAGTTACGTACGGCGAAAGTGTGTAACTTTCACTTTTTTCAAAAGCGATGCACCGTGGAAAATTATTATCTACCCTGAAGGCATTGCATTGTGATAACTCTTAAGAAAAGTAGTTATTTGTACTAGACAGAATGAGATATTTCGGAATTTTCCAAATATCCTGTTTAAATTATGACATTCAGTCATTACAAAAGCAAAAAAATGCATCTGATTTATTACATATTTATTTATTTGCTGTTAGGTCATTTAGAATAATATTAGCAATTAATCAAAATTAAAACAAGTGTTTATTCCTTGTACTTATGTTGTGCGCTTACAGGTTTACGTGATTTTTGGAATTTAGGCAATTTTGTGTATCAGCCACACCATGTAAAATTGCCATTTTTTTAAAAAAAAAACGCAACGATGCTGATTCCGAATGGTTTTACTGCTGTCTTTAAATTGCTATTGGTGGGTTGAATACCTTCAATAAACGCCCCCTTAAAAAACAAAACAAAACAAACAAAACAAAAGATATCTGTAAAACATATATGTCCCCTCATTGATGTAGGTCAAACTCCAAGGTCAATGCCACAAGGTCTAAGGCCATGGTCAAATGTGAAAGGTCATGGTACAAGGTGTCAATGTGTGAAATATCGAGGCTGTATGTATAATAGGACATGAGATATAGGCCAGGTTTAAAGTTGTTTAAAAATAGGTAAATTCCAAAGTCAAAGTCACAAGGTCATGGTCAAGTTTGAACGGTGTTGGTAGGAGGTGTCCATGTGTGAGATATCGAGGCTGCATGAGTAAAAGGACATGGGATAGAGGTCAGGTTAAAGTTTTTTAAAAGTAGGTCAAACTCCAAGGTCAAGGTCACAATGTCCAATGTTATAGTCAAATGTGATAGGTCTTGGTTAGAGGTGTCCATGTGTAAAATATCAAGGCTGTACGTGAAAAAGGACATGAGATAGTTTCCAGGTTAAATTTTTTTAAAAGTAGGTCAAACTCCCAAAGTCAAGGTCACAAGGTTCAAGGTTATGGTCAAATGTGAACGGTCTTGGTAAGACGTGTCCATGTTTGACATATCAAAGCTGTATATGTAATAGGGCATAAGATATAGGCCTGGATAAAGTTTTCATAGGCTCTGGACAAGAATCAAGTTTGAAAATCAACAAAGGGCAATAACTCAAAAATTATCATATGCAGAGAAACGGTTCTTGTGCACTGCAACTCTCCATAATGAGATCTATCCACCTATGAGGTGTCATGAGTCTACCTTACATGTATACTTTTTGAGTTATGCTCTGGACAAGAAGTAAGTTTGAAAATCAACGAAGGGCAATAATTAAAAAAAATATGCAACTTGCAAAACAATATACCCCCATTTTTTTCGAAAGGGGGCATAAAAAGTAGCCTAAAACTCTTTGAATTTTCAATTTAATTGAAGTCAATGGTATCATTCTAAATATGTCTGAACTGCGATTTGTGTAGTATGTCCGTTTGCTGCCAAATGTGTGTTTTGAGCAACTTATTGAAATGTTCATAAGTATATATAAATCCTTTACATGATGATTAATTTCTTGTACTGTAATTATTCCAGAAGGTGGATTTAAGATTTTTAAACAAAAACGCACAAGGAGAGATAAAAGTTTGTCAAAGCTTGTTTGAAAGTGGAGTTGGAACATCACAGTGAGGCAACATCTTTGTGGGCCAGTTGTGTCTTGATGTAACTGAAGTGTAAATTACAACCACTTCGTAATACATCTTCACGTGATTTTACTTTCATTCTTGGGAATATTTGTAAGACTACACCGTTCATACGGGCGAAAAGGCCGGGAAGGGGTCTTGAACCGATCTATAGGCAACATGTATGTCAATATAGTCTTAACATCTCAATGATACGTATTATCATATATACTTTGATATTGTCCCTTTGTATTTGAACGGAAGGAAATTGTGCAATATCTTTTGATATTGTATACTTTGATATTGTATGGCAATTTTTACACGCGCAGTCGCCAAGGACACAACTATAATTCTAGTTTTCTCTCTGGCTCCACAACTTTTGATCCTTGTAACTCGCATATAACCATTACAAAGATTAAGAGAACTCTACAAAGGTTTATTTCAGAATTTAAATTTCAGATTTTCTTTAAAGTGACATTTCACACTTATTTCATTTTATTAAAGTATGTCTTGATGCAAAGATTGTTTATTCTAATGCGTAGAAATACTATCTGTTTTTTGAAGTTGTTATCTAAAAGTGAAAAATACGCCTTTAAAGTTGAGACAGAAATGACAAACTCTATATAAATCTGAACTGTTGTCCACAACAATTTGTTTAATTTTAGTACAAAAATGTATATTTCTCGTAAACGGTTCAATATTTTGGCTTTAAATTTTTAGAATTTACAAAAGAAAATATGCTCTTTCAGATAAAATGAAAGTAAAATTTATGTAAAAATCATTGTGAAATGTCACTTTAAAACTTTCACTAAAAATCAATTGATGAAGCAAGACAATTTCGATTACAAATACGAGAAATTAACATATTTCCAAAAAAAAAATGTACAAAACGGCAAACGTACATATTTTTAGGAAGATGAATACCAAAAATATGTATTAATTATCGCACATTCAATACATTTTATGACGATTCCAGTCCGAGTCAACAATAATGGAAGCCTCCATTCAAAGTTGTTTGAGGTAAGTTCCCACAATACGTCCCTAGTGACATTCGCGTAATCACATGCTGACTTTACTTTTCCCGCGTACTTTACATTCAAACGCAAGACGTTTTTAACTATTTCTAGGTTTACCTGAGCAACATGCTCAATGTGAGCTTTTGTGACCACCCTGTGTCCGGCGTGCGTCGTGCGTCGTGCGTCGGTCGTCGTCAACAATTGCTTTAAACATTTTCTTGTCCTTAAACACAGGGTCAATCCTGACTAAACTTGGCAGAAATGTTCCTTGACCCATTTCAAAACCTGTTCGTGGATTTTTGATTCGGCAAAAAAATGTGGGCATGGAAGGACGGGGCTTATCAAACTTAAAGAAATACATTGTAATTAGGTAATTCTTCAAAAATCCTCTCCTCCTCAACCATTGGGCAAATTCTTTCCATACTTGGCAGAAATGTTCCATGGGTGGCCATTTTCAAAATTTGTTCGTGAATTTTGATTCGTCAAAAATTGTGGGCGTGGCAGGGCGGGGCTTATCAGACTTATAGAAATCATTAGGTAATTCTTCAAAAATCTTCTCCTTAACCACTGAGCCAATTCTTTCATAACTTGGCAGAAATGATCCTTGTGTGACCCTTATCAAAAATTGTTCTCAATTTTTGATTTGTCAAAAATTGTGGGCGTGGCATGGCGGGGCTTATCAGACTTAAAGAAATGTGAAAATATCTAAAAATCAATTATTAGGCGAATTGGAACCAAGCTTGGCAGAAATGTCCCTTAAGTGACTGTTTTCAACACATGCTCTTGAATTTTTTACTGGGTGAAAAATATGGGAGTGGCAGGGCTGGGCTTATCATACTTCGAGAAATAATTAGATAAACCTTCAAAAATCTTCTCCTCCTTAACCACTGGGCCAATTCTTACCAAACTTGACAGGAATGTTCCTTAGGTGACCCTTTTCAAAACGTGTTTATGAATTTTTAATTTGTCAAAAATTGTTGGTGGGGCAGGGCAGGGCTTATCAGACTTAGAGAAATAATAAATGTGAAAAAGCTTTAAAAACAATAATTAGGCCAATTGGATCCAAGCATGGCAGAAATGTCCCTTGAGTGACTGTTTTCAAAACATGCTCATGAATTTTTGATTGGGTGAAAATGTGGGCGTGACAGGGCGGGCCTTATCAGACTTTGAGATATCATTAGATAATTCTTCAAAAATCTTCTCCTCCTTAACCAGTTGGCCAATTCTTACCAAACTTGGCAGAAAAGATCCTTGGGTGACCTTTGTTAAATCTTGTTCATGAATATTTTATTCCTCAAAAATTGTGGGTGTGGCAGGGTGGGGCTTATCGGAAATAAATAAATCATGTGAAAGATCTTTAAATCAATTATCAGCCCAATTTGAACCAAACTTGACAGGATTGTCCATTGAGTGACTGTTTTCAACACATGATCATGAATTTTTGATAGGGTGAAAAATGTAGGCGTGGCAGGTCGGGGCTTGTCAGACTTCGAGAAATCGTTAGGTAATTCTTCAAAAATCTTCTCCTCCTTAACCACTTGACCAATTCTTACCAAACTTGACAAGAATGTTCCTTGGGTGACCCCTTTTAAAACTTGTTCGTGATTTTTTTGATCCGTCAGAAATTGTGGGCGTGGCAGGGCGGCGCTTATCGTACTTAGAGAAATCATGTGAAAAATCTTTATCAATCAATTATTCGGCCAATTTGAACCAAACGTGGCAGGAATGTCCCTTGAGAGACTGTATTCAACACATGTTCATGAAATTTTGATTGGGTGAAAAACATGGGCTTGGCAGGGCGGGGCTTATCCGACTTCGAGAAATCGTTAGATTATCCTTCAAAAATCTTCTTCTCCTTAACCATCCGGCGATTTGTTGCCAAACTTGGCAGGAATGATCATTGGGTGACTCATTACAATATTTGTTCGGCGAATATTTGATGAAATCATGAGAAAGTTCTTTAAAAAAGCAATTATTCTGCAAAGTTAAACCAAACATTACAGGAATGTACCTTGAGTGACTGTCTTAAATACATGGTTGTGAATTTTTGATTTATTGAAAAATGTGGTCGTGGCAGGGCGGGGCTTGTTAAATTTTTTTGTTCGCTCTTTTTCCCAATTGATCAGCTCACAGTTCAAATGAAATACTGTAAACCAGGATAAGTTCGCGTCAAGAAATGTTCGCGTTTTCATGCACTCGGGCTTGTTCGCGGCGTTTTAAGTTCGCGGATCAATGCTGTCCGCGAATAGCGCGAAACAAAACACGCTATGGGGAATTAAAAAATTGATATGTTGAATAATATGGGGAATTGGATAATCGGATAATTACATATTGAATTATGACTGTATTTACGATATTTTAGTCGCCATTGACAGTATGGTCGAAGTATGTTTTAATCGACCCATTGTTCTATTTCACACTTTATAGTATACTGGATTACAGTTTGTAACACAATGCATAGAATTTGAGCGTTACATTAACTTCACACCTATTTACCTATAGAGCCGAGAAGCGATAATGACAGTTTTATTCAATATCATCGAAGGACGATTCAAACCTCGTAGCTGTGGCTAATTTCAAACTACAGTTACGAGATTTTAAATGTCAATCAACGTTTGCTATCATACTCGGCATTCGAATGCCAAACGACCCCTTTTCTCAATTTCAAGCAGGTATATCTAGTTGAATAAGTTTGTTTATCTTTCAAAGTCGTGTTTTTCAATATGTCACAATATCTAGGCATATGTATTTCTGGATAAAAACGAAAGTATGCTGAAATAAAGAAAACTTTTCACTTACACCCTGTTATGAAAAAAGCTATTGTTCTTGTTTACATAGTTATAAATACGTCTAGTGTAAACAATACATCTCCCCTTAGGTTTTCCCGAAACAAAAACTATCAAAGCGATTAAAGTTCTCGTTTTTATTGAAAGTAGCCTATTCGCGGCGTCTTAAGTTCGCGGATCACACCCACCCGCGAAAGACGCTAACTTAAAAAGCGCGAAATAATTTCCTGGTTTACAGTATACTTATTACATTCCTAGCTGTGAAATCCTGGATTTTCTCAGTGTAATAAATTCTGATATCGTCACTCCAGTGACGATATCACTTTCAAATTTAACTGTAGTAGCCGGGACTATTTCCACATGTTGTGGCAACTTAAAAACTGCACTGAACAATTTTTAACCAGGCTATGCTGTGTCTTAAAATCTAGGACAGAATTTACTCAATAAAACTTTAAAATAAACAAATGTGAGAAGCGTAAATACCTTTCCAAGCATCAAGGCAGTGCTGTCAAATTAGAAACCACAAAGCCAGTCGACGAATTTACACTGTGACATATTCAAACATTGAACAGAGACTGTTTATTTTCACGTCTTGTCAAAGCAACCAAAAGACACATCACAGAAGCGATAAAAATTGTTGTCAGATGATCCTCTATGCTTAAATCAGTCTAAATCAATAGTTCTCGGCCGAAAATCCAGTGTGTTTTTTTCTGTCAGAAATCTGAGTTGTTGTTGTTAAATAATTTAAGGTATTCGCATACTAATGAACGTCAAAAATCATCGGCAAATGTCGACATATGTCGACATTTTCCGTATTTTTTCAAATATGTTTTTCCAAAGGAAATTATTTGTGTTAGTATAATTAAATCCATTTGTTCCAATATTTTAGAGTTTTAAAGATAACATTTTGAAAAAAATAACCTCTTACTGCATTTATCTTGAAAAAAAGTTACAGTTCAGGATTTGTTTTGATGACGTCATAACGTCGCCGCCAAAAAATACGACGTCGTTCCCGCGTTCTGTATAATTGACGTCGACGCGTGTATAGCTTGTTGTCATACAACTAAAACCAAATTGTAGGATAATCGGTTAATAGATTTGTAAATGGGTGATTTGTAAGTGAATTATAATTCAATTTTCAGTTTAACATCTTCACAAAATCATGTCCGAAAGGATAGATACTTAAAGGAAAGTAAAATTAAACATGTTCTTTGTGTGTGTCAAGAAACGCACAAGGCATGTTACCATGGCGATTTCTTTAATTTTGGACGGCCAAACTTCCCTATTCTAAATGTATTTACTTCCTACACCTGTGTAGATATTTTTCAAGTTCTGATTAAAAAGGCCCCACTAATACTTAATGTAGAATGACTTTTTAAATATAACAACCCAAAAAATTTCCAACAGATTTTCAAGAGAATTTTGTTGCTATGCATTCCGACTTTTGCATTTTTTCCAATATTATTGTTGCCACAATATGTCAAGAGTAATTTTTCATAGTAGTATATTTAATAAGCTCTTGTTTGGTGCATAAATTATAGGTGTTTCCGGAAAATGTCACTTTTTATTCAGTTTTGATTATCTGTTACCCAGTGCGCGAAATGTCCATTTTTCAAATCGGTGTAATAAATCTTAAATTTGTCATAAAATTGTAAAATTGCGGTCAAATTCCCTTATTTTTTCAGAAAAGGTGTCTCTTTGTATGTAGATTGAAAAAATAAAGTGATCCACCCCGTAGAATTTTATGCCCATTAGTGTGTGAATACCTTAAGTTGTTGTTGTAATAGCCTGGATTTCGAGATAGATTGTAGACTAGAAGATTTAAATTTTATTCAGATCGTTCTTTATCATTTCACTGCTGTATTTTTTATGATTTGAAGTTCTGATATATGCTTAATATTTTTTCTCGCTTCACCATTCAAACAAAATGGCGGTCATTTTTTCTAAATTCACATAGAACATGTATTTATACGCAATGCAAAGACGCCTTAGATCAGATTGGAAATAAGAATTAAAAAAGAAAAAAAAAAACTAAAAATGAGGGTAAAACTCCCGAAAAAGGTATGTAATAAATAGATTAACTAACTGAAGAAATGTGATATTAAAATTATTTCACTCGAATGGGGTGAGATGCGGTTAAAAAAACTCGCCCTTCCGGACTCGTTTTTTCAACCGCATCTCACCCTCTATTTCTCAGTTTGCACAAAGACAGTGATGTTGGGGGGGGGGGGGATGGTCACTTTTAGAATAGTGATATTCTAGTTTACTATAATTTAATGTGACATATATATTTGTTTACAGCAAAATATATATTGTACTCAGCCAAGTACACGAAGAACTCAGGTGAGCGATATCAGTGCCTGAAAATCAGTGCCTTTCAGGCACTCTTGTTTAATTATTTGTTTCATGATAAAGTTTCTGAAACAATATAAAAGTATATAATAAAAAGGTTATTGCATTATTTTGGAAATATATTGTGTCGAACTCGTTCTTTTGGCGATGTAGCCAATCTCGGGCTTCTCTGCGTAAAGAACTCGTTCGCTCATTCGACACAATATATTTCCATATTAATGCAATAACATAATATGAAAAAAGGCAAAGCCTCTGACGGGAGTCAACACAGCTAATTAACAATACATGAGAATTGCGCTTTTGAATTTGTAACAAATCGTATGGTGATGTAATTCATAGGGTAGAAGTGCCGATCACGGAAAACTCAGTCGGTGACGGTGAAGTATTTTAATCCATAGCCCGCGGGTACCAAAACGGCCCAAGACCGGAACGGCCCACTTTTGGTCAAAACGGCTCAACTTACTTTTAACGATTGCCAAATTGACCCAATAATAATAATAATAATAATAATAATAATAATAATAATAATAATAATAATAATAATAATAATAATAATAATAATAATAATAATAATAATAATAATAATAATAATAATAATAATAATGAGAGATACTGGAGGATCGGATTTGATGCCGTGGCTGTAGTGCTAAGAAAAATACGAGTAATCTATGGTTAGGTGCCCCAGTCGCCAATTTATTACCATGACAATTGAAAGAGGCATATTGTACACAAATCACATATGTGTAAACAATATTTTGTCATTAAAGACAATTTAAAATTGGAAACCCCTATAGTTTTGTCATTCGCGTAAACGTTAATTAGACCAGTCTATACTTCTACCCAAGCGGAGAAAGCTTAAGAAAACTTGGAGGAAATAGAAATTGCTTATAACTAAAGTTTTCTCCCTTTGTCACAATATTTTCTTTTCTATATTTACAGGTCATATCTTTATCAACAGCTGCCTTTCAATCTATAATAGCTTTACGAAATCTATGCGTAATTTGCTTTTCTTTCATCAACTGTTCTAAAAATAATCAATTCTGCTTACATTCCCCCCAATATTTTCTTCTTAAAATGTTTCATTACAAAAAACAAAACAGTGTCATTTTTTTTGCAAAAGAACCCTCGAAATAACGTCGCTTGACGTTCTGATTATGCGTGGGAATTGCAACGTTGCGGGAACGCAGAAAAAATGAAATGACACCATATCGGCTAGTTTTAAGACGTCATAAATAAAAAAGCTGACTCGTTCACTAAACTGGGATATTTTTTTGTCATGAAGCTTCCGATAACGTATGCAATGTTACACTAACACGGTGGAGATTGTGCATAATGGGATGGATAACGAATAAGGACAAAATAATCTCGATTCTGGTAGTATTTTTTGCAATAACTTCCTTATTTGTTCGTCAATTTTCAAAAGATTGTTGCATGTACCCCGCCTTACCGAGCTCTTTCATGTATGACAAATAAGATAACTCGTGGTACTTTTTCAAAAATACTGTCCCAACCGACCAGAAAGCGAAATGGTAACGACTACGGCCAAATTAACCACACTTCAGGTAAGAATTTGTGCAATAACTTTCTGCGTCAATTTTCATGCGATTTGTAGCATGTACTCCGCCTGAGCCCTTTTCTCAGATGTATTACTTATCTGGAAACTCCTTGTACTTTTCTCAAAAATCAATCCCAACCGACTAGAAAAATGACCTGTTTTTTTGTCGCTTTTCTGGTCGGTCTGGATCAATTCTTGGACAAAGTACAAGATTTCTACAAACAAGTCATATACCTGAGGAAAGAGCTCAGTAATGCGGGGTACATGCAACAAACCGCTTGAAAATTGACGCAGAAATAAGAAACTTATTGCACAATTTCTTACCTGAAGCGAGTCAAATTTGTCCGTATTCGTTATCCATCCCATCATGCACAATCCCCACCGTGACTAAGCCAATTTACAATTTTAACATCTTGGGTAAATATTGCATTTACGATTGATCATAATCTAACAGATATTTATATACTCTTTTTGGGATTCTTTGGGAGAATTTAATTGTCACTACATCGTTGTCATCCGGTATTTCTAATCATAAGGACCTTGTGCAGCTAATCTTAAATCCGTTTACTATCATTTAGAGACCTTAACCTGTGGGTAACGGTTCTTGAGTACTTAACCTCTCTATTATAAGATCTATTAACTAGAGCGGCGACACCTAAAGGATGTCACATGAAAGAATGAGTGAAATGAATAGAACTTATTCTTGCAACTTGTTGGAAATATTTGATTTCAAAAGTGGGAAATATATTTGTAATAACATAGAAAACATTGATAGAAATGGAGAACATGGTGAATTTCCGCAATATCTTCTTTTTTCTCAATGTTTATGACTTTTTCTCTGATTTGCAAAGGGATGTTGTGATAATGGCTTTAATCTTAGGTTGAACATAGTGCATGGGAACTATCAAACCTAAATAAATAGTCATGAGACCTAATAGTATAGTGTCTTTCAAATAATTATGAATGGAAACTTTATGGGAAAATAAAAAAAATACTTGAAAGAGAGGAAACTCTCCTTTCACTCAAGTTTTTTAAGCTTTAGACAGAAAATTTCATCATAGAAATGTAGCGTAAAAAGATTGCTTAATCAAGGCGATTTCTCTCCTTTGTCAATCATATTTCAACCATTCATAACTGCATTCAACAAAGATATTATATAGATCTAGAAAATGTCGATTTTCAAAAATGAAATGAATGTGTTTTAATTTTGGATATCTCATGGTATTTCCATATTTCGTGTGACTTTTACTTTACAAGTGTCAACTTCATAGTGGATAAATGTGATGGTATTACATTTTGACCTCAAGAGAGCTGCCAATAACACCCACCAGGAATCCAACCTGGAATCTGCAGGATCACGCCATAATAGAGCATCATGCCAGTCACTCTATAAATGAGCTATAGGAGTTTGTAAAAATCTGAAATCTCAACTTTTTAGAGGTGTCATAGACACTAAAAGATAACTAAAGTCAATACTTTATATGTCAAAGTCCATTGGCTCTTCAAAATACATTGAGAAATTCAAAGTAACACATACTTTATAATCATAAGAATAGCACCAGCTTTTCTCTTTGACATAAGCAGCAATTCGACTTAACCAATGTTGAAAAAAACAAGGGTCAGTCGGATTTAAATTATTGCATTAATGTACAAACAAGTTCAAACTTCTTCTCTTTCCACCACAGAAATATTGACTGATTGGGATTTAACACCTCATTCAAGAATGTCCAACTTTATTACAGCAGCTGGTGCACCTAACCATGAGTTTCTGACATTTCTTTCACCAGTACAAAAACATCCAATCCCAGCCACCAGTTGCTCATCCCATTTAAACCAATACCAGACAGCAACATTTTTGACTGGTCAAAATTCAGATGTTGCAGATGACAATTTAGTCATTTAAGTGAATGAAATTTAAATTTGTTTGGTCTTTTTGAGTTGAAAACATTGTGGGAAATGAAGATAATGCTTGTTACAAGCAATTTCTTCATTTTCGACCATGTTTTTCAAAGTATTTATGTTTTGGGGAGTCAAAAGAGTCAATGTGTAGGAAACACATTATCTATAGGGAAAGATGATTGACAACTTCTATCAGAAAGAAGATCAACAGAATTGGATTCAAATCAACTACCACTTAAATTTATAGACTCTGATGTTGCCTGCAAAGCTATTCGGGCATGGTCAACCAATGAAAGATGTCTTGCCATTTCTCAATCATCGCTGACAGTGAGAGACCTCATCATTCTGTATAATAGACAGACAAACAATGTGATTCACTCTATCTCAAACAAGACCCTTACAGTTTTTTGGAAACATTGAGAGAAAAGAAGAATTCTGATAATCAGCAATAATTTCTCCTTTGCTCTAAATATTTTCTTTGTAGTAACATACACATTTTCTACAATAAGCATTAATAATGTACAGATTGCAGCTCCTTTCAATTTGGACCACAGGACCAGCAAAATTTATTTTTGTTTGAGAAAATATTAACTTTTATTAACCATTGATATAACACTGAATATAATGCCTTAGCACCATGAACAAAAAAAAAACTTGCGTTTGATTTTAGTATCCCTTTTCAAAGGGGCAAAAAGTTGGACTGTTCAAATCAGAAAGCTGCTGCAGAAATGGCTGTTTATATCAAAAGTTATGTACAGCAATCTGTTCTTTTCTATTAATCCTTTTTTCCAACCTATTTCTACAAGGGACATCATAACTATGTCTTATTCCGGGAAGAGGTGTATTACAAAGAAAGTAAATGTAGGACAATTCAACTCTTTCAGACAAATGTTTGTTACCAATCAAAGCTGAAGGAATCTTGTTGAATTTGTTAAAATTGTCTAATTCTCGAAGAAATAGTAAACAGGGGTTTCATTAAGAGGCGGGGGGCGGGGATTTCCCGCTCCTATTTGACTGAATTTGAGTACAATCCCCCTGCTACTTTTGAAAATTTTGTATGGGGTTAATAGGGAATACATAGAAAATCCCCTGCCTACTTTAGCTTCTGGCCCATGTGGCCAAAAAGTTGTTGAAACCCCTGAGTAAACAGCAAGTTAACTCTGTCCCAAACAAGATCTAGTTTTGATGTCTACAACCAACATTTTCTTTTTTCCCCTCAACATTCTCTGTACTCGTATAACAAACCATACCTTTAAAATAATCCATTTTGTCATCTACAGCACCTTTCAATTTGGACCCTAGGAATTCCCAGTGCATGTACAGCTATATAGAGTACAATACATGTACATATGGTCAATACATTTTGTTAACCCTTTCCTAAACAAGGCCTGGTTTTGGCATCAGAAAGGCAAGGGAAAACATAGAGACACATGAGGAGAATGCTGATAACATAGACTTTCTCTTTTTTCCTCCGTATTTTCTGTTCCATACTGCACAAAAATCCCATCTTTATCAACACCCATTTTGTTGTCTGCAGCAGCTTTCTAAATTTGAGTACTCTAAACTGCAGTTTTGGAAAGATTTAAATTTATTAAAATGCTCTTATTTTGTTAACCTGTATTGAAGAACCAGCTTAGGAATCCAGCTTCATGGGGCAACTTGTTTTTAACCCTGGAACACTCCATATTTACTGAGCTAATTGCTGCAGTGTGTGCCAATCTGCTTTAATCCTATTCCCCTCTTCTGTAGCTTCTATTCAGCAGCAATGATACCATTCTAAAACACACTCATGTGACATATTCCTACAAGAAATGAAAAGCTGGTTATCGCAAAGTACATCTGAGGCTTTCAACTAATTATGCAGTCTAGTTAACAATTGCATAGGCCTACATGTAAAATGTGCAAACATTTGAGTAAACAGCCTGTTTTCTGTCTAGAATCAACAGCCCATAGGTTTTCAATAGACACCAACTGTACAGTGTAAGCTATTAGGACTCGCACCCGGTACCCGACAAATTGTCTAAATGGATAGTTGTTCAGTTCCAAATGAGAAGTCAAGTGTTGCTATTGCATATTATACATGCTGAAATGTGACACTCCATAGGTCCATTCTCTACCAGCAGATGTAAGAAAGATTTATCTCTGCAGATTATGCAGTAATTCAAATTCCTTGCACTAATATTTTAGTCCATGAATGTCCATTCGAATCCAGGAGATGTAAGAACAACGTATCTCGACATTTTCATACAGTTATTTGGCTTTCCCTCACTCTTTAACCCATACCCCACAGAATGGCTCTTTTTGACTCCCTACAAAATAATGGTCATGGAAAACATTGCGAAAAATGAAGAAATTGGTTGTGTCAAGCAATTTCTTCATTTCCCACAATGTTTTCCATCCAAAAAGACCAAAAAATTGGAGATTCCATTCAATGGAAATTGTCTTCTGCAGGATCTTCAAATTGGACTGCCTAAAAATTCTGATGTTTGGTAATGGGTTAATTTGTTCCCAGTCAAGACCAGGTTTGGATGTGTCTAATAGAAAACATTACGGAAAAAGGAGAAAAAACTGGTTACAAGCAATTTCTCCTTTAACCTCAATATTTTCTGACCTACATTGTACGTTCCGAAAAATACAGTGACAATAAGAGCACTTTTGACACATCACACGGGCCTAATAAAAGATCACTTACTCCTTTCACCATGAAGCTACAGCTAACCAGTAACCATGCTTTTGGTAGCTTCCAAATACAGATCTTTATGAACCCACAAGAACATCTTAGCTACAAGAACAAATGTGTTATAGTGTTCTGCAAGTCTGCGTCTGTCCGTAAACGGCACAAGATCCATGTGAAAAAAAATGGAATAATGCCTTTTTACCGTTATCTTTTCCAAATACAAAATTCTTTTACTGCGTCGCTAACAATGATTAAAAAATTGTCCCAAACGCAAGTAATTACATGTTAGAAAGAAAATAATATATGTTTCGCCATGGTTAATCATAGGATTTACCACTGATGCTCGTTCAGATGTGTTAAATAAACCACTATGATTAATCATGGCAAACCATATATTATTTCCAAAGTAACTTTCAGAAATTTAGTTAAGTTAATAATTCAGAGATGTTCCTACATACATCTATGTCCATGGATTCTGGTCCCCCTCCATGTTCATGCAACAATTTACACGAAGGATGAAGTATTTATCTGCTCAAATGGCAGGGGTATCATTGGATTCCACCAACTCATTGTCGCCAGATTTCGGACATAAAAGTACAATGTAGTTATAATAAAATGTAATAGGAATATACCCTAGATTCCTGGATTTGTATGTTTTTTAATTAACTGATAATATAGATCGATAATATCTGAAATTAATTTTCCGAATTTATAATTAGTAGATGAAAGAGTAAATATTTTTAAAACGTTCGACACAAGTTGTGGCGCTTTGTTCACTGTCCGATCTTAAACGATATACAAGACCAAAAAAGTATTTCTAAAAGGTTTACAGGCAATTTTTTGCAACAACCCTAACCTGAACACCCGTTGTTTAGGCCTATAATGACATACTTTCCTATGTTTTTGAATGGTAGTGTTCTCTGAAGTAAACGAGCGACACCAACATATCAAAGAGTGAATTTCATCAGAGAAACCTCGGATTATAGTGACTATAACAGCAAAATGTTAAAAATAAATGACATCATTTAGCCACAGATAAAAATTTATATCTATGATTTAGCAGAAATATTCTAGATATAATTTGCGTCTCTTATCTGACAAACTCGGCTTAAAGTTTAAAAAATCCAAAACAAAGTATCCGAAATCTAAGATTATCCGAATTTATGATCAGTTGGGTCGTACTGTGAAATACTTATAATTCGACGAAATCATTAATATTCAATTCCGACCTGTCTAAGTGTTTGAATCTTGGTTGATTTTTCCTATCTGATACACATGATCAGCTATTTTATGAAAACTTCCTTACATCTGATAGTACACAGGGCGCGGCCATGTTTGGTGGAAGGTCACCAGAATTGGCTCCTGCATAACTCTATGTAAATTTTTTACACCTTTTCCAAAATGAAAAGAAGCAAAACTTTGCCTAAAATGGTACAGATCCATCCTTGCCCTGGAAAATTTTCAGCAAATGGACCCACCTCATGTGATTCATTTTTTCACAATTTTCACTCAAACATACATACCGTGTATTTTTCCGCACCAAAATAGAAACACTGAAAATGGGGGTCACGTGTATCCCTGCACCCAAACACACGAAATAGTCCTGGAAACAAAGATGCATTCTGGCTCAGAAATGAGAAAACATGTCACTGAAAAGCATCCAATGGAAACCTTAGCTCAAAATCATTCACGCAGAGAGCAAGGCATCATCAGAAAAGGGGCCAATATTTTTCAAAGAACTATTTTGGCACCCCATGGCCGGGAAGGACTTCTCCGAGTGACCTTACTCCTAGATGAGAAGATATTTTTCCCAAATGTATCAAACGTGATCTTTTTTTGTTTGATTTAGCCCTAATACAATAGAAATGTGCATATATATAACAATATTCTAACAGTCAATAAAAAAGTTGCTGGCATCCAAAAATATGGTATCCCGACTGAATTTCGGGTCCCGACACCGCTTCGACCAATTCAAAGCGATATTTTGAGTCAAAGAGTTATCCAAAGTTTTTGATGGATTATACCAATGAAAAGTCATATTGCATGTGCAATCCTCCAGTTCTATAATTAAACCATTTGGGGTCCCTTTGAGCTTTCAAAGTCAAATTTTTAGACAAATTATGCATATTCAGATGTACATGCCAAAACATACACATAACGGGTCCTTGTAAGTGAGAAAAATGAAGCTTTGCACTAAGCAATAGGTCCAATCGCCCCTTTATTCTTAGAAATCAGTCCAAATGACTACTTTTGTGAATTTTAATCTTATGATAATAAGTGATTCCACATCATTTTTAAGGAATTTTAGTCTGTGGCAGTTGGTTCAGCTTACCATGTGTTCCAGTCTATTCCAAAACAGAAGCAATCAAAACACCAAACTGGTGAAAAAATTGCTTATTCTACAGAGACAAATTCCTAATGCCACCTTACATTACCAAGATTTGGGTGGGAGGGGTGTTTAACAAAGAAAACTTACAAATATTGATGTTTGTCGGAACCCGAATCTGTACAGAAAGCGATTTCGGAGTCCGCAAACCTTGATAAAGCGCCAAACTCACTACTTGGTCACTTTGGTTGGACTTTTAGCAGCTCAGTCCAGCAATCTTGGTCTACCAAGAGACAGAGACATATTAAATGCCATATTTTAATAATGTACAGTTATTTTCTACAGAAAATTACCCCGAAAATAAGTCAGTAACTGTAAATATGAGTATTTAAGTGTGGTCCAATTTAAATGAAGTTACAAATAACAAAATGGATGTTGATAAAATAGGGATTACTGCATGATATAGCACAGGAAATACTACTGAGGAAAAAGGAGACCCTGATAAACTTTTTCTACTTTTGCTTAAAGGGGGAATGCTCCAGTTTCCTTAATTTTTTCCCAATAATAGAATTTATTTATATTTTGTATGTTGAAATTACATGTTATTACCAATTGAAAAATAAATTAAAGATGGATGGTCAGCGATCTTGTTTGAATTTTATAGGCATTCGTATCACATACCCCTACATCGAAAAAATCACAATTTCGTGCACCTCACCAAGGTCACTAAAATGCTAATAAAATGATTTATATTCATCGTCTAGTCCCGAAAACGGATTTAAAGTAACGTCTTACATTTAATAAGAACAGAAAACCCAAAATATGTGCTATTATAAACAACTAAATGTATAAAACAGCATGCTCACGTGTTCAGTTAGATCAACGAAGCTGGAGTGTTTTATGTCAAAATTTGCATGTTTTTGGAAATATTTCAAGTTCTACATAATCAAATTAATAGTGATTATTCATAGAGACAAATCAGTTGTCTTGAAACGGCAATCAAATCAATTTGAAGCCTGAGAAGGGTTTTCTGGTATTAAAGCCGATTTCGTATGTCCGAAACCGATCTTATAGAATTAAACACAGAAGAATGAATAAAATATCTTTCGTTCATGTATAATCCCGCTCAATCAATCAGAGACGTCCAATTACAGTGCTCTCAGCACTTTGATTGAAAATGGTTTTAACTCTTTCACAAACAACTAAATTTTAGGACAAAATACTGAGAAAAAAGGGAAGAGTACAGATAAACAATTGCTTCTTTTTTCTCAATGTTCTCACAAACTTTTTCTACCAGGGACATTAACTTCAGATCTTGTTTAACCCATCACCACACAATGACACCTTTTGACACCCTACCAGATAGTGGCTTTGGAAACCAAACATACAATTTCATTCACTTGAAATTGTCATCTGCAAAAATCTTTGAATTTGGGCCAATCTAAAAAATTTGCCGTCTGGTAAAGTGTTAAGAAAGGATTAAAGTGACATTTCAGAATTTTTTGTCATAAATTATACTTTTATTTTTATCTGAAAGAGCATATTTCCTTATGAAAATTCTGAAAATTTCAAGCCAAAATATTGCGCCGTTTAAGAGAAATTTATATTTTTGTGTTAGAATTAAACAAATTGTTGTGGACAACAGTTCGGATTTATATGCAATTTATCGATTATGTCTCAACTTTAAATGCGTGTTTCTCGCTTATTGGCAACAACTTAAAAAAACTAATAGTATTTATACTCATTAGAATAACCAATCTTGGCATCAAGACATACTTTAAAAAATTGAAATTGGAATGAAATGTCCCTTTAAATCAAAAAGACACTGTGCAGTGTATATCATATTATAATCATATGACACTGTTGGTCATGGTGCTGAGATTTTAGATTAGATTTATTGGGGTTCAACGCCATTTTCAACTGCTGTAATGGTCATATTGTGGCAGATGGAGTACCAAACAATGGATTCCTGGTATTTCCCTCACTAATACAACCACAATATCCAAACTGAGCCTCCAGCTGCTCTCTCACATAGATGAATGATTCACACCCATAATTGGTGAGGGGCAAATGACTTTTGTCAAATGTTAGAGTGAATACTAACTGAGCTGCCTGCCGGGGTTTTGAACTCAGGACCCCTAGATTCAGACTCCAGCATTACCGACTAAGCTAGTAGGGCCTGCACTGACTCGGCCGTCAAAATTCTAGAATGAGTCGACCCATGCAATTTGTGTGTTGAGCAGAAACTTACATTGGAGGAACAAATAGAACTTGTCCCTTTTAATAATCAGAATTTTATTTTCCTCTTCTTTTGTTATCTAGAAATTCAGAACATGTTCAATTTACAAACTGTTTTTTGATGATGCAGCAGAAGCCAATTTGTTGCAAATGCCTACTCCTCACCTGACTTTCTATCCCAAAAGTAATCCACCAATGCTATTGTACACCAGAATTGAAGTCGGGTCATTCACCTTGGTTTGTTTTCTGCATGTCTGAAAAGATAATGTAGTCATATCATTCATAATATTATTTAGATCTACCCTTTCCAATAGAGATCAGGCCCCGGTTTCTCGAAAAAACTTAAGTATATTCTCATGAGAACATGCTCAACTTCAAAGGGATACTCTCCAGCATTGAAGGGTATTCGATTGAAGTCCACATGGATTTCGTGCGATTTGAGCACGGTGCTCAGATTTGAGCATGAGATTATACTTAAGTTTTTTTCGAGAAACCGGGGCCAGGTTTTGATAGTGAGTCAATGAAGAAAAGGCTTGCTCAAGAGAACAGTAAGCAGTGGCGGATCCAGAGGGGGTTCGGGGGGTTCAAACGAACCCTCCTCTGAAGCCTAATTTTTTCATGCAGAAATTCAGTCAAAATTGTATATTAATCGGAAAACGACCCCCCCCCCTAATTGTGAATTCTTAACCCCCCTTTCAGAAATCCTGGATCCGCCACTGGTAAGTCAAAAGAAGAAAATGCTAAATATAGTAAATATATCCAGCCTTTTCACATTTCTCATATTACATTTATTCCATATAATTAACCTCCATTTTATTGTCTGCATCCAGCATCTTTCAGATTGGCAGTGGCGGATCCAGAGGGGGTTCGGGGGGGTGTTAGAACGAACCCCCCTCTGTAGCATGATTATTTCATTTTCATGCAGAAACTTAGTCAAAATTGTTTAATAGAGTCTCTACTAGAAAAACGAACCCCCCTATTTGCATATATCCGAACCCCCCTAACAGAAATCCTGGATCCGCCGCTGGATTGGACCACCCAGATTTTCGCCATTTGGGAATGGGTTGATACACATACTGACAAAAAGCACTGCAATGAGTGAATGGTCATTTTTTTGTTTGTTTACTTTAGGAACAAGATTGTGACAACATTGTGATAGCTATGGAATAACACAAAAATATACCGCGGTAAATTTCTTCTTTCCCAGAATGTTTTATTCTTATGAATAATCCCACATCTTAAATATTAATTTCTTCTTTTCCCAGAACGTTTTGTTCTTATTTTCATTAGCACAAATTATGCCTACTTCTAAAATAAAATCAATCATTTTGTGACAAATTAACCCCACCAAGATACGATTTTGACCTCCTTATCATAAGTAGATCTAGTATCGGAAAACATTTAGCGAAAAGAAGAAAATCCCGGAGGTCTGACAGCAATATCGATCTATATTTTTTCCATAACTATTTTCATGCCATTTTGGCATTTACAAATTCCATATCCTGGTGACATTGATTTTCTTTTCTCATCTCCAACAACGTTCAAATGGGAACAGTGCACAAGTCTAGATTTACAAATTAGCTGTTTGGGAAAAGTGAATATTTTTGCTGGGTCGATATTTATTCGGGACGAAAGACAAATGCTACTTAAACCTTTTCTTTGTTGATGAAACAGCATTTCAGAAATATTTAACTGCATAGGATAAGAAGTTTACTTACTCTGAGTTCCATTCATGACTGGAAACAGTGGTCGCAGCTGCATTTTTTGAGTGCAGACGAAACAAGATGGCCGTCATGAGAAATCGTGTAACCACGTCAGTCAGTGCGCGTGACGTAGTTAGACTGGATATCAAACCTCTGAATTCGGGACCGGTTAGACGCAATCGGAAGTAGATAAACGACTACACAGTCGACTGTCCGAGGCGTTCCGAATGCTCCATAAAAAATAAACAAAGATGTCGTATTTTTCGTTGAACGGTATATAGATTTCTACATTGATTTGAATGATTGAATCTGTTGATTTCAATGATACTAATGTTTTTAATTCTATGCATAACATATAGGCGGCCTTCAGCCGGGGCCTTCGGCCCCGGACTTCGTCCGTATTAAGGTAAGTCATGTTTTAATTCGTTGCTTTTTTTGTGTCCCGTGCATAGTTACAATTTTTATGTGTCTTCAAAAAAGATAATGGAAATTTATAAATTCTTGCCTCGACCCCCCCCCCCCCCCAAAAAAAAAAAAAGCAGCCCCCTGATGTAAGTAGAACAAAGCTGAAAATGACATTATGAATGAAAATAAACATTATTATCATTATGGGATGTAAGCGTATCATGCTCAGGTTTCTTTTGAACCCACCGTCCGTCTGGATCCGCCAGTGTAAGAAATTACACAGTTTTTACGGAATTTCTGCATGAAAATGATTTTACTAGGCTACAGAGGGGGATTCGTTCAAATCCAGCGTTTTTTTCCTTCTTTGAACGGGTCCGTAAAACGGACCCGTTTCCAATGCCAAAAAGTGTCCATTTTTCCCAAAGTCCAGAAAAAAAAATCCCAATTCGATCGAGGATCCCAAACCCAATAGTCTAGTAGGTATTTTTAAATTACCAACGGCAATAAATAAAATTTGATTACTCCTAATCCGAGTCAAGGAAACAGAATAAACCTGTGTTACTCATATGCGATGAGTTGAGAGAGATCAAAAACGCCGCAAACATAGTCATTTGATGACGTAGTAAGTCATTCCAGTTTCAAATATAATCACGTGATTTTTCCACATCCAAATAAGGTTACGCTTTACTACGATTTGTTTATAAAATTCGCGCGTGCCAATTAAGCGCGGGAAAAAGGATGAAGCGATGAAAACAAAACGCTATCTACCAAGTAAATACACTGACGTTAGATGGTTTTAACACAGATGCGTTGCCTCTTTGTGTCATGCTGCCTCGCGATTACACAAAGGAATTAGGTCCCGGTCAGCTGTACATATTTAACTTGTGTGCTTACTCGACCGTTTAGACAGCCAATCTATCTTTCGAATTAAACAAAAAGTAAGTGTTGGCAGTCATTTTAATCGGCGATTAGCATAATTAGTCAAGTCTTTGAGCCACATTCGATCTCTTGAGCCACTTTTTAATTGGACGTCCGAAAGGACGTACAATTCTTATAACCACTTCTCGACAGGCGAAATGGGTTTTCATTACCAAAAAACCCTTTCTCAGACTCAATTGCCAGTTGACCAAAATTCAAAATAGATTTTGCGACCATACAGGAAAACTGTCGTATCTTTTCCTACTTTCTGTGTGTTCTCTAACAAATACTATAAGATTCATTGGCCGATTCAATTCATGCCACGTCTTAACCAACTTTACGATCTTTTTTCGATTTAATCATTTTCTTGTAGTTTTTTGACTGTCGTAATATTTATTGTGTAAAGGGTACGATCTTTAGAAAGCGATACATGCATACACTATGGTTATAATGTAAACAGACACCCTATATCATCAGAAGCAGCGATAACTCAAACGGGAAAGGATTAACCTCGCAACCTTTTTTCAGTTTGAAATTTGGAACGCCGTTGGTTCAAAACCAGTTCGGATTATTTCTTCTGTAAAACGTTTGTTTTTCTTGATGTGTTTACTGAAAACACACATTTTAGAATGATTACCCAATTTAATGCACGTATTGTGTATGATAGGTTCCTTTTCTTTGATCATTGTTGTTTAAGTCTTTGACATATTTAAAGGAACGGGGTTTCCACGAGACGTACTTTGGAACCAGGGTTTTGAAATTGATTATCGGGGAGTGAGTTCATTTCGCAACTCGGGTTCGACTCGATGACAAATCGGGGTTCCATCTGAACAGCCTCAGATGAAACACTAGTGAAATCCACCTATTCAGAAAAATAGTTGCTCTTACGAGTTTTTTTTTCTCCAGCATCTGTATCACTGATATTCGACAGTATCATGACCTATTTACATACTGATCGATGATCATGACAACAATGATTATTACTAATATAAGACTAAGTGACAGCGATCTGTATTTATTTCGTTTAAGAGACCCGTTTACGTGTATTGAGCTAAGAAGATGAAGCAATGGGTCTGCAACAGATGGTACCTGGATGATCGTATGAATATGTTTACAGATAGGGACATTGCTATTCTCAAATTTTCGTTGATAATGATATGAAGATCTAAATTACTTATTGTACTCCACTGCCATTTTCCCGACGGCACGTTCCCAATTTCTTCTTTTTATGCACATCTGTAGATGTAAGGATGCTGCGGTAGTACTTGTATGAGGAATCCATGGTTAGGTGCTCCAATTCATCTGGTATTTTGTTTCAGGAAAAGTATGTATTGAATTTGTTTTGTAACTACAACCGGGGAAAACTGCTACCGTTTTTTTTCTTTTTTTACTCTAAACAGGTATAAAAATCAAAGTGCTTGGAGCACTATATTTAGACGCCTCTCATTGATTGAGCGGAATTGTATGTAAATGATCGGCGTTTCATTACTTTATTTCGTTGAATTTGTGTTAAGATCGATTCTAAATCACTGCGGTCGTTTTTTCGCCAACGATGGTGGAGATAGAAGTCGAACAAGAGTGCCATGGTCACAATATACGCCGCCACTTATAAAACTTGAGACAAAAAAAAAATGACATTGACAAGGATTTATAAATATTCACACAAAAACCTGTAAAAAGTTGTGTTCGCTAAAAGGTTTTTATAAATATCCAGTCAAAAACCTGGAAGGAATTGCGTTCACGAGACTGAAATATCATTAAGCCCTAGAGACTAAGATTGAAGGGGGCATAACTCAGGCAAAAATCAATGAACCATAAAATCCTTTCTTCATGCACATCTACCAATTAAGGTAATAACATCCACCACGTTTCATAAGGATCCAGTCAGAATCTTAGAAGAAAGTTGTGTTGACAAGGCTGCAATTTCAATCAGCCCCAGAGACTAAGTTTTAAGGGGGCATAACTCTAGAAAAAATCAATGAACCATAAAACCCTTCCTTCATGCAAATCTACCAATTGAGGTGATTGACCATGTGTCATTAATATCCAGCCATAAACGTAGGAGGACTTGCGTTGACAAGGCTGCAATTTCAATAAGCCCCACAGACTAAGTTTTAAGGGGGCATAACTCTGGCAAAAATCAATGAACCATAAAATTCTTCCTTCAAGCACATCTACCAATTGAGGTGATAACATTGACCAAGTTTCATTAACATCTAGCCAGAAACTTAGGAGGAGTTGTGTTGACAAGGCTGCAATTTCAATAAGCCCCACAGACCAAGTTTTTAAGGGGCATAACTCAGGCAAAAATCAACGAACCATAAAATCCTTCCTTCATGCACATCTACCAATTGAGGTGATAACATTGACCAAGTTTCATTAATATCCAATTAGAAACTTAGGAGGAGTTGCGTTGACAAGGCTGCAATTTCAATAAGCCCCAGAGACTAAGATTTTAAGGGGCATAACTCTGGCAAAAATCAACGAACCATAACATCCTTCCTTCATGCACATCTACCAATTGAGGTGATAACATTGACCAAGTTTCAAGAAGATCCAGCCAGAAACTTAGGAGAAGTTGCGTTGACAAGAAAAGTGGACGGACGTACGGACGGACGGACGGATGGACGGACGGACAGACGGAGAAGATGACGCCAATATACGTCCGCCTCCTGCGGCGTATAAAAAAAGATGATTAAAAAGAACAATGTCTGAGTAGAATTCGAACCCAGGGCCTTCCGGATATAACATGTGTAAAGAGTACAAGGTGAGTGCTCTGCTAAGTGAGCTATCGCGGCTTTCATTTATGTAGCGCGTTGGCTTACATTTTGAATAAATTGCTTTTTAGCGTACTTTATAAAATCAATGAAAAGTATAACTGACGACAATACTCATAGTAAACCGAAACAGGAAGACAAAAGTGCTAATCGCATGGCCTTAATTGAATTTGGTAATCAAATTAATAGTGATTATTCATAGCGACAAATCAGTTGTCTTGAAACGGCAATAAAATCAATTTGAAGCCTGAGAAGGGTTTTCTGGAATTAAAGCCGATTTCGTATGTCCGAAACCGATCTTATAGAATTAAACACAGAAGAATGAATAAAATATCTTTCGTTCATGTACAATCCCGCTCAATCAATCAGAGACGTCCAATTACAGTGCTCTCAGCACTTTGATTTTTCTTTAAATTATCGTCTATGGCTCCTGAAGTGTCGATCACCAGCCCGAGCCCTGTCAATCATTTTTACCGAAGAATATTTACGGAAACTACCGAAGATTCCCGGAAAACAGAAATTTCCAAATCGTACCACGATACGTATCATCGACGAAGGATATCGGAATATACCGATAATACCGCGCCCCATTACGATCTCCGATATTTCCGGTAAGTTAATTCGCGAATAAATTGGATTTTGTGCTTTTCTAACGGGAGAAAACAGGTCACATTAAAGTTCAAGGAAGTCAAGAAAATTTAATGTCATTATACCTGCATGAATCAAAATTTAATCAGGAAGCAGGATACTTGTCTTTTCTCTTTTCCCAAATTTGTTATTTAATTGATAAGATACGATGTTTCCGCCGGGGGGGGCGATAGAATTGATAAACAAGAGTGCCATGGTCACAATATACGCTGCTCCAGAGACTAAGTTTTAAGGGGGCATAACTCAGGCAAAAATCAATGAACCATAAAATCCTTCCTTCATGCACATCTACCAATTGAGGTGATAACATTGACCAAGTTTCAAGAAGATCCAGCCAGAAACTTAGGAGGAGTTGCGTTGACAAGAAAAGTGGACGGACGTACGGACGGACGGATGGATGGACGGACGGACAGACGGAGAAGATGACGCCAATATACGTCTGCCTCCGGCGGCGTATAAAAATCAAATGATAACAACAAATCAATAACAGAACATTCTATGTGTCGATAGATCTATGTAATAGCACGGTATTAACATTGATTTTTTGAAACAAACATTAAAATATTATAAAATAAATAGATCTAGATTCATCTTGATCTACATGCAGATCTATTCATGTTTTCTTTTTTTTTTTTTGCTCAATATATTTTCAAACCTTTTCCCAACAGCAACATTTAGACTATTCTGAAGGTGTTTCAAAAGACAATTTTCATGGGTGTTGAGTATTGATGAGGATAGATGCACCTTATTGTACAATACATCCATCCCATTGTATCTAACATCACTTTGGTCAAACAGCATTCAAATTGGAACAGTCTTAAATGTCTCTGTTTGTTGATAATATTGTCCAGGAACCTTTATTAAGATAGGTAATGATACAGAAGACTTAATTCTATGTCTGAAACTGTTATTTTAATGTTTTTCCCAATTTTTGAGAAAACGACGCTTTTTCCCAATTTTTGAGAAAACGACGCATTTTTTCCCAATCTGCCCGGTACCGGACCCGTTCCCAAAAGTGAGAGAAAAAACGCTGAAATCCGTGAACCCCTCTGGATGCGCCACTGATACATGTCCTGTATACTGTCAGTGTGAGAAATTTGTGGACTTTGGGCCATTTTAATAGCCAACAATCCTTTGACTCATTTAGAATCATCCATGTTACGGTGTCAGTATAAAACAGGATATAAACACTTTGTGAACGGCAGGGGTTCGGGGGCGCAGCCCCCGACATAAGACCTAAGAAAGGCATTGTTCCTTTCCCAAACAACATTTTTTTCTGGTCTTAGGGTCATTTAATAGTCTAATAAATTCATTTTTGCATGTAAACAAAGAAGAGCCATTTGAATCCTTTAGACTCATTTAGAATTGTCCATTTGACAATGTCAGTTTACGACAAGATACAAACACTGTAAACAGCAAGGGTTTTGGGGCGCCACCCCGACATAATTAGTAGATGAAAGAGTAAATATTTTTAAAACGTTCGACACCCCGACATAAGACGTAACAGTTACACATGCGTTAATCCTTTCCCAAACAGAAACAGCAAAATTTTAGGCTTTTTGATTAAGGTAATTAATCCCTTATTAGCACCAAAGACCCAGATGCGAAATTCGAAAAGTGCCAGTAATTCCTAAACTGTCACTGTGTTACATTTCCATTCCAAATACAAACATTATACGGTTTAGAATTTTGAATTAATGCATACTTATGGAAATCTTTGACAAAAATGTTGAAAAATTACCTCCCTTGCATATGAATATAGAGTAAAATAATATTTGTAAATTATTTTCTTCTTGATGCATAATCTTGAAATCCGGCATGATGAATCAACTTATTTGAAGTATATTTACAAGTGTGTGTAATTTGGTGCATTTGGTAAGGCTAGTAGGAAGTAGTGATTTTATTATAATTAGGGTCTGTAAACCTTAATATCGTCAAGAAAATATTGAGGCAAATGAATAAAATGCTGGTTTTCGGCAGAGAGAGAGAGAGAGAGAGAGAGAGAGAGAGAGAGAGAGAGAGAGAGAGAGAGAGAGAGAGAGAGAGAGGGGGACGGAGGGAAGGGGGGCATAATGGCATACCGGTAATATATTCAATGTCACCAGGATATGGAATTTGTAAATGCCAAAATGGCATGAAAATAGTTATGGAAAAAATATAGATCGATATTGCTGTCAGACCTCCGGGATTTTCTTCTTTTCGCTAAATGTTTTCCGATACTAGATCTACTTATGATAAGGAGGTCAAAATCGTATCTTGGTGGGGTTAATTTGTCACAAAATGATTGATTTTATTTTAGAAGTAGGCATAATTTGTGCTAATGAAAATAAGAACAAAACGTTCTGGGAAAAGAAGAAATTAATATTTAAGATGTGGGATTATTCATAAGAATAAAACATTCTGGGAAAGAAGAAATTTACCGCGGTATATTTTTGTGTTATTCCATAGCTATCACAATGTTGTCACAATCTTGTTCCTAAAGTAAACAAACAAAAAAATGACCATTCACTCATTGCAGTGCTTTTTGTCAGTATGTGTATCAACCCATTCCCAAATGGCGAAAATCTGGGTGGTCCAATCCAGCGGCGGATCCAGGATTTCTGTTAGGGGGGTTCGGATATATGCAAATAGGGGGGTTCGTTTTTCTAGTAGAGACTCTATTAAACAATTTTGACTAAGTTTCTGCATGAAAATGAAATAATCATGCTACAGAGGGGGGTTCGTTCTAACACCCCCCCCCCGAACCCCCTCTGGATCCGCCACTGCCAATCTGAAAGATGCTGGACGCAGACAATAAAATGGAGGTTAATTATATGGAATAAATGTAATATGAGAAATGTGAAAAGGCTGGATATATTTACTATATTTAGCATTTTCTTCTTTTGACTTACCAGTGGCGGATCCAGGATTTCTGAAAGGGGGGTTAAGAATTCACAATTAGGGGGGGGGGGTCGTTTTCCGATTAATATACAATTTTGACTGAATTTCTGCATGAAAAAATTAGGCTTCAGAGGAGGGTTCGTTTGAACCCCCCGAACCCCCTCTGGATCCGCCACTGCTTACTGTTCTCTTGAGCAAGCCTTTTCTTCATTGACTCACTATCAAAACCTGGCCCCGGTTTCTCGAAAAAAACTTAAGTATAATCTCATGCTCAAATCTGAGCACCGTGCTCAAATCGCACGAAATCCATGTGGACTTCAATCGAATACCCTTCAATGCTGGAGAGTATCCCTTTGAAGTTGAGCATGTTCTCATGAGAATATACTTAAGTTTTTTCGAGAAACCGGGGCCTGATCTCTATTGGAAAGGGTAGATCTAAATAATATTATGAATGATATGACTACATTATCTTTTCAGACATGCAGAAAACAAACCAAGGTGAATGACCCGACTTCAATTCTGGTGTACAATGGCATTGGTGGATTACTTTTGGGATAGAAAGTCAGGTGAGGAGTAGGCATTTGCAACAAATTGGCTTCTGCTGCATCATCAAAAAACAGTTTGTAAATTGAACATGTCCTGAATTTCTAGATAACAAAAGAAGAGGAAAATAAAATTCTGATTATTAAAAGGGACAAGTTCTATTTGTTCCTCCAATGTAAGTTTCTGCTCAACACACAAATTGCATGGGTCGACTCATTCTAGAATTTTGACGGCCGAGTCAGTGCAGGCCCTACTAGCTTAGTCGGTAATGCTGGAGTCTGAATCTAGGGGTCGTGAGTTCAAAACCCCGGCAGGCAGCTCAGTTAGTATTCACTCTAACATTTGACAAAAGTCATTTGCCCCTCACCAATTATGGGTGTGAATCATTCATCTATGTGAGAGAGCAGCTGGAGGCTCAGTTTGGATATTGTGGTTGTATTAGTGAGGGAAATACCAGGAATCCATTGTTTGGTACTCCATCTGCCACAATATGACCATTACAGCAGTTGAAAATGGCGTTGAACCCCAATAAATCTAATCTAAAATCTCAGCACCATGACCAACAGTGTCATATGATTATAATATGATATACACTGCACAGTGTCTTTTTGATTTAAAGGGACATTTCATTCCAATTTCAATTTTTTAAAGTATGTCTTGATGCCAAGATTGGTTATTCTAATGAGTATAAATACTATTAGTTTTTTTAAGTTGTTGCCAATAAGCGAGAAACACGCATTTAAAGTTGAGACATAATCGATAAATTGCATATAAATCCGAACTGTTGTCCACAACAATTTGTTTAATTCTAACACAAAAATATAAATTTCTCTTAAACGGCGCAATATTTTGGCTTGAAATTTTCAGAATTTTCATAAGGAAATATGCTCTTTCAGATAAAAATAAAAGTATAATTTATGACAAAAAATTCTGAAATGTCACTTTAATCCTTTCTTAACACTTTACCAGACGGCAAATTTTTTAGATTGGCCCAAATTCAAAGATTTTTGCAGATGACAATTTCAAGTGAATGAAATTGTATGTTTGGTTTCCAAAGCCACTATCTGGTAGGGTGTCAAAAGGTGTCATTGTGTGGTGATGGGTTAAACAAGATCTGAAGTTAATGTCCCTGGTAGAAAAAGTTTGTGAGAACATTGAGAAAAAAGAAGCAATTGTTTATCTGTACTCTTCCCTTTTTTCTCAGTATTTTGTCCTAAAATTTAGTTGTTTGTGAAAGAGTTAAAACCATTTTCAATCAAAGTGCTGAGAGCACTGTAATTGGACGTCTCTGATTGATTGAGCGGGATTATACATGAACGAAAGATATTTTATTCATTCTTCTGTGTTTAATTCTATAAGATCGGTTTCGGACATACGAAATCGGCTTTAATACCAGAAAACCCTTCTCAGGCTTCAAATTGATTTGATTGCCGTTTCAAGACAACTGATTTGTCTCTATGAATAATCACTATTAATTTGATTACCAAAATCAATTAAGGCCATGCGATTAGCACTTTTGTCTTCTTGTTTCGGTTTACTATGAGTATTGTCGTCAGTTATACTTTTCATTGATTTTATAAAGTACGCTACAAAGCAATTTATTCAAAATGTAAGCCAATGCGCTACATAAATGAAAGCCGCGATAGCTCACTTAGCAGAGCACTCACCTTGTACTCTTTACACATGTTATATCCGGAAGGCCCTGGGTTCGAATTATACTAGACATTGTTCTTTTTAATCATTTTTTTATACGTCGCCGGAGGCGGACGTACGAGGGTTGTTTGATAAATTCGCGGAATTACTCTGTAATTCAAAATTGAGATTAAATACCAATATCATTTTTGTTTCATGGTAAAAGTTTACTATTCCTTGAATATCAGTCAAAAATTCAAAATGATATATTAACAAATAACGTTTACATATTACATTGAATAAGGCCATGTCTGGCTAGTTGCCTTTGGGTAGAGCGTCACGTAACGCCACGTCAAGATAGGTGACGTCAGGTCATTCAGCGGGAATCAAACTCGAGCGGCCTGTTCTCCGTCAATAAATGGTAAACAGCATAACTAGAAAGCGACAACTTCTCTGCAAAGTCCCGCACAGTTATTCGCCGATCTGACCTGACACGCTGCTCTACATGTGCCCCAGTACCCTGCGTAACAGAAGATTTCGGTCTACCTGGTCTGTCGTCATCACGAATCGACGTCCTGCCTGTCTTAAATCGTCCATTCCAGTTAAATACAAATGTTTTTCCACATACCGGCAAAGTATCTGACTCAGAGTTCCCACTCAAAAAAAATTTTGGGAGTGCATGCACTCCCTGGAGTAAAAAGTTGGGAGTGCAACATGAAAACTGGGGGTGCACTAAAATACAGGCTAGTTTCCATTGTCAATTTGTGCGGTGATGATTCAGTTAAGTAATGGCGAGTGACAGGTGTTAGAATTTCAGAGAGTTGACATAAACAAAAATAGCATTCCTCAAACCATTTTAACTTTTTCAACTTGCATCTAAACTCATTCAGCGAACATCATTAACATTGTTATTCCCATCCATTTTTCAATTGCAATTATGCTTGCAGTTTGGAAAAACAATTTATCTGTTGACATTTTTGTTTCAATTATTTCTACATCAAGCAGACAGCATGTTTGTAACACAATATCAAGTACTTTTGAGATATGCTTGTTGATTGGTTTATTGAAGCCTATCAGCGAGTGTCTTTGAAAACAGGGTGCTCATGATAATTACTCATCATGAAAATTACGTTCTGAATGTAAACAATAAAATTATACGTTAAATTATCATATTCCAAGGGGTAATTACATCCTTACTTAACCAGTTTTAACCAACAAAATATATTTTCATTGACTTAGAAATTGTTTCCTGTAAAACAGAGAAACTTTTCATGAAAAATATGTTTTAAAGCTGTTTCCACTCGATGAATTCAGTGCGTGCATGCACCCTTTACACAGAATTTGCGCGCGTGATTTTTCTTTTCTGTACGTGAATTACGCACATATGTGCGTGAATGGGACCTCTGATCTGACTCTTCTAGCTTTCTAAATGTTCCTGTGTGTGATAACTTTAGTCCTAAACAGAACTTCACGACGGAACGCAACTCGAGCTCATCAGATGACGTCAGTTTTCTTTGACGATTTTCCTGCGACATGATTTTGAAAACGTTGTGCACAAGGTAACTTTCAAAACAAAAACGGCAAATTTTCAGGAAATGGCGTCACAAAGTTAACCAAACGTTGTGTGAATTCCCGCCGTTATGTCGTACATAGTTATAGCGCTTTTGTACAATTATCATTAGTCCAAATGATTAAAAACTGACCAAAGGCAACCTCGCGTATCTTGGTTGCTATGGAGACAGAAAAAAGGGCTTTCTGTTGGGCGCATTTCAATATCATGAAAGACGAACATTTATAATATGTTGTTTTATATCTGTATGAAATTTCGTGATCTTTTGCCGAAAAATAAAAAAATAAGAAAGAAATTCCGCGAATTTATCAAACAACCCTCGTATATTGGCGTCATCTTCTCCGTCTGTCCGTCCGTCCATCCGTCCGTCCATCCGTCCGTACGTCCGTCCACTTTTCTTGTCAACGCAACTCCTCCTATGTTTCTGGCTGGATCTTCTTGAAACTTGGTCAATGTTATCACCTCAATTGGTAGATGTACATGAAGGAAGGATTTTATGGTTCGTTGATTTTTGCCTGAGTTATGCCCCTTAAAAACTTAGTCTCTGGGGCTTATTGAAATTGCAGCCTTGTCAACGCAACTCCTCCTAAGTTTCTAGCTGGATCTTAATGAAACTTGGTCAATGTTATCACCTCAATTGGTAGATGTGCATGAAGGAAGGATTTTATGGTTCGTTGATTTCTGCTTGAGTTATGCCCCTTAAAAACTTAGTCTCTGGGGCTTATTGAAATTGCAGCCTTGTCAACACAACTCCTCCTAAGTTTCTGGCTAGATCTTAATGAAACTTGGTCAATGTTATCACCTCAATTGGTAGATGTGCATGAAGGAAGGATTTTATTGTGACCATCCCACTCTTGTTCGACTTCTATCTCCACTATCGTTGGCGAAAAAACGAACGCAGTGATTTAGAATCGATCTTAACACAAATTCAACGAAATAAAGTAATGAAACGCCGATCATTTACATACAATTCCGCTCAATCAATGAGAGGCGTCTAAATATAGTGCTCCTAGCACTTTGATTTTTATTCCTGTTTAGAGTAAAAAAAGAAAAAAAAAGACGGTAGCAGTTTTCCCTGGTTGTGGTTACAAAACAAATTCAATACATACTTTTCCTGAAACAAAATACCAGATGAATTGGAGCACCTAACCATGGATTCCTCATACAAGTACTACCGCAGCATCCTTACATCTACAGATGTGCATAAAAAGAAGAAATTGGGAACGTGCCGTCGGGAAAATGGCAGTGGAGTACAATAAGCAATTTAAATCTTCATATCATTATCAACGAAAATTTGAGAACAGCAATGTCCCTATATGTACACATATTCATACGATCATCCAGGTACCATCTGTTGCAGACCCATTGCTTCATCTTCTTAGCTCAATACACGTAAACGGGTCACTTAAACGAAATAAATACAGATCGCTGTCACTTAGTCTTATACTATTAATAATCATTGTTGCCATGATCATCGATCAGTATGTAAATAGGTCATGATACTGTCGAATATCAGTGATACAGATGCTGGAGAAAAAAAAAAAAACTCGTAAGAGCAACTATTTTTCTGAATAGGTGGATTTCACTAGTGTCTCATTTGAGGCTGTTCAGATGGAACCCCGATTTGTCATCGAGTCGAACCCGAGTTGCGAAATGAACTCACTCCCCGATAATCAATTTCAAAACCCTGGTTCCAAAGTACGTCTCGTGGAAACCCCGTTCCTTTAAATATGTCAAAGACTTAAACAACAGTGATCAAAGAAAAGGAACCTATCATACGCAATACGTGCATTAAATTGGGTAATCATTCTAAAATGTGTGTTTTCAGTAAACACATCAAGAAAAACAAACGTTTTAACAAACGTTTTACAGAAGAAATAATCCGAACTGGTTTTGAACCAACGGCGTTCCAAATTTCAAACTGAAAAAAGGTTGCGAGGTTAATCCTTTCCCGTTTGAGCTATCGCTGCTGCTGATGATATAGGGTGTCTGTTTACATTATAACCATAGTGTATGCATGTATCGCTTTCTAAAGATCGTACCCTTTACACAATAAATATTACGAAAGTCAAAAAACTACATAAAAATGATTAAATCGAAAAAAGATCGTAAAGTTGGTTAAGACGTGGCATGAATTGAATCGGCCAATGAATCTTATAGTATTTGTTAGAGAACACATAGAAAGTAGGAAAAGATACGACAGTTTTCCTGTATGGTCGTAAAATCTATTTTGAATTTTGGTCAACTGGCAATTGAGTCTGAGAAAGGGTTTTTTGGTAATGAAAACCCATTTCGCCTGTCGAGAAGTGGTTATAAGAATTGTACGTCCTTTCGGACGTCCAATTAAAAACGTTCAAGCCACCTAGGACTCAGTGCACTGTAGGAAAAGGATTTTTATAGTTCCCTTTTTAGCTCACCTGAGCACAAAGTGCTCAAGGTGAGCTATTGTGATCACTTTTTGTCCGTCGTCCGTCTGTCTGTCTGTCTGTCCGTCCGTCCGTCCGTCCGTCCGTCCACAATTTCGTGTTTACACTCTAGCATCTACAAATATGAGCCAATCTTGACCAAACTTGGTCAAAACATGTATGGCCATAAGATCTCGGATGAGTTCGATTATGGGTCAGATCGAACCAGAAAGTCAGGAGTTATCTGCCCTTGAATGCGAAAAATACCTAGTTTTGACATTGTTTACACTCCAGCATCTACAATTATTAATCAATCAAGACAAATCTTGGACATAATGTTGCAGACCATAAGATCTCGGATGAGATTGATTTTCAGTCTGATCTGAACAGAAAGACGAGAGTTATGTGCCCTTGAATTTGACAAAAATTACCATTTGTGGCTGTTTTTGACCTTGTTTACTCTCTAGAATCTACAATTATTCATCAATCAAGACAAAACTTGGACATAATGTTGGGGACCATGAGATCTCGGATGAGTTTGATTTTCAGTCTTATCTGATCAGAAAGTCGAGAGTTATGAGCCCTTGAATTTGACAAAATTGCCGTTTTTGACTGTTTTCGACCTTATTTACACTCTAGAATCAACAATTTTTGACCAATCAAGATAAATCTTGGACACAATGTTGGAGACCATAAGATCTCAAATGAGTTTGATTTTCAGTCTGATTTGACCAGAAAGATGAGAGTTATATGCCCTTGAATTTGATAAAATTGCCATTTTCGGCTGTTGTTGACGTTGTTTACACTCTAGAATCTACAATTATTTATCAATTAAGACAAAACTTGGACACAATGTTTGAGACCATAAGATCTTGGATGAGATTGATTTTTAGTCCGATTTAAAAAAAAAGTTGAGAGTTATGTGCCCCTGAATTAGACAAAATTGCTGTTTTCGGCCGTTTTCAAACTTGTTTACACTCTAGAATCTACAATTATTGACCAATCAAGAAAAATCCTGGACACAATGTTGGGTATCATAAGATCTCCGATGAATTTGAATTTCAGCCTGATCTTACCACAAAGTCGAGAGTTATGTGCCCTTGAATTTGATAAAATTGCCGTTTTCGGCTGTTTTCGGCCTTGTTTATACTCTAGAATCTACAATTATTGATCAATCAAGACAAAACTTGGACACAATGTTGGGGATTATAAGTTCTGGGATGAGTTTGATTTTCAGTCTGATCTGATAAAAAAAGTTGAGAGTTCTGTGCCCTTGAATTTGACAAAATTGCTGTTTTCGGCTGTTTTCGATCTTGTTTATACTCCAGAATCTACAATTATTTATCAATCAAGACAAATCTTGGACACAATGTTGAGCACCATAAGATCTTGGATGAGTTCCATTTTCACGTCATTGATCATAAGTTCGTTTTCGGTCTTAAAGTCATAAATATTTATTGAATTGAACAAAAATGTTGCTCATATCATTTTGGTTCAGGTGAGCGATATAGGACCATCATGGTCCTCTTGTTTAACATGGTATAATGTTTCCAAAAGCAGCAGGAGGATGCTGTATATATACTTTCATTTGTTATTTTGTATCATTGCAGGTTGATCAATGAGGTGTACAGATGAATGAAGATTATGAGTGCAATGATCATTACTAACTGGTGTTTAAAAAGATTTTCAAACTTTGACTTATTGACTTGATTGTGCTATAAATTTGTGGATTATTTTAGGTCCGTACAGTGTTTTTGAGGATATTCAAGTATAAACATTCAAGAAAAACAATTGGGAAAACATTTTGGTAAATGAAGAATTTGCTTGTTACTTTATTCATTTTCCACAATGTTTTCTACCCTGAGAGTTGTACATGTATGTTAAAAATTTCATAACATTGAAAATTTCATCAGCAACTCCTTTCAATTTGGAAAAGCTTAGAATTTTGTCCTTTGGTTATGGGTTAAGTGAGATATTGCACAGAAACAAAAACATAATGTAACATTGAATTTTATCTTAATAGATGGCGTCCCTCCTAGAAAAGGCTTGGGAAAACATTGAGGCAAAAGAAGAAAATGCTGATAATCAGCACTTTCTCCTCTTGCCTCAATATCTTCAAAGCTATAATACACACAAATTCCATATGAATTTAAACCAATTTTGTCTTCTGCGACAGCTTTTAAGTTCAAAAAGTCCAAATTTTGTTGTTTGGGAAAGGGCTAAAAAGCTAAAAGTTACCAGCTAAAATGTCATTCCTGTTAATGAAAATTGAATGAATTTTTAATATTTTATTTGATTTGTTCTTGTTATTCTATTGAGTTGCATTTGGTAAACACATTAACTCTCTCCCAAACAAAACCTGGTTTTGAAATCCCTGATAGAAATTGCTAAGGAAATATTAAGACAAAAGAAAAAAAATGCTGATAACTGCAATTTTCTCTTTTTGACCCAATATTTATTATTCTATAGTGTACATGAATCCTGTTTTTATGAGCATTCGTTTTACACCTGCGACACATTTCCTATTGGACCACCAGTAGAATTTGAGTTTTGGAAAGGATTGAATCAAAGTTTTTAAGGTATACCACTCTAATGAGATTCATGTGACGTCGGAATAATTCGTGCGACATCACTTAACATTTGTTATGTATCCGAACCTATTCGGGCGACGTCGAAAACATTTGGCGGCGGAACGTTCCATCGCCGAATGTTTCCGATGTTGCCGGAATAATTCCGATGTCGCGCCGGAATAATTCCGATGTCGCGTCAGTCTCATTCCGGGCGAACCACCTTAAATTTCTTACACTCGATCAGTGCGGCGATTTGAGTTTTAGGACCGTCCACGGTCTTTTATCTGTCCTCTTTTTCCAAGCCGTATTCCAGTCCATGAGCAAATGTTCCTTCCAAAATATAGCATCATTCAAAGTACACAATGTACATTGTAAAACCATTTTCCGATTTGGTTTCAAATGACGTCCATTATTGAAAGGGTATGCGAAGACGTTATGACAAAAGAAGAAAATGCTGATAAAAATGCCCTTTTGCCTCAATATTTTCCTTGTTATATTTTAAACAAATCTTATTTTCAATAAATAGCGTTTTGTCGTCTGCAACAGCTGTCAAATTGGAACAGTAAATATTTTTTGCGTTTGGGAAAGAGTGAAAGACGTTACAGACCATACTGATAAGCAGCTTGAATTACTGTCCATGGAAGGCAATGCTGAAAACCATTGAGGTGAAGAACGAAATGATAGTGCAGGTGTACTTCTCCATGCCTCTTCACTCCCCGAAGGCCTTTCATTTCTATATAATTTTTGCATATAGTCGTTGCGATGCGAAGTTGCGAACCTTCGAAAATCATGGACATGGTGGGAGAAAATGTTGAAATCAGCAGGATGTTTAACCCTTTCCCAAACAACACAATCTTAGGGTTGTTTAATTCAAAATCTGACATGGCGGTAACTACCATAATCTGCCCGCCTGTTAGCACTATGTACAGCTAACCCAATGTTCAACCCATTCCAAAACGACCAAAAGTTAAACCAGATTTCCATTTGAACTACACAACTGGTGTTGATAAGGAGTAACGGTAATTTGTGTCGATATTGCACAAGACATTAGGCAAAATCATGAAATGCTTGAAATCAACACGTTTCCTATGTTCTTTCAATTTGGAACGTAAAGCCAGGTCTTGTTTGGATAATCTACATGGTCCCTATTTGAAAAGGCGCAAAACATTCATTTTAGACCAGTCAAAGTTGGGATCTACTTTAAACGAATCGGTGTAGGAATGTGACTTAATTAGACAGATCTTGTTTTCAGGAAAAGGTTTCAGCCTTGTCTTTGAGAAAAGAGATAGATCTAGAGATTTATGTTTGCTTCGTCCGTATTTAGGCTTTGCCTACTTTCATATTAACTTATGTTCGTTTAGATTTGCAATCAGAGTCTAGTGAATCTCACCATTCAGCAAAATTCATCAAATTTTGGCATCATGGCAATGGGGTCGAAAACTCATGACATTTCACAAATATTCACTTATTCTATCACGGCAGTTAATGCAACTCACAATAAATTCAATGTAAACCAAAATATCAAACCATCTCCACACATTTTTTTCTTGCTTGAAAATTTCATTTTTCCATCGAAAAAAAAAACCACACTTCTGTCTGACTCACCTTGAACGAACTTTAGGGCGAACTTGATTGAGCTACTCCGTTGACACAGAATACTTTTTAGAACCGAAAAGACGCCAGATTTTTAATGAAGAAGCTAAACAAATGTATTTGGCATGTTATTCAGCGATTCTGTAATGGTGCATTCTGCAATAATCATCTTGGTCAGAACTCAAACACTCTTGATTGGGCAGCATAATTCTTGAAGTGAAAACAGAGTAAGTCCAATCAAGTCGGACCCTTCTTAGCAACATCCGACAACTGTAGCGACCGCTCGTATTCGCTTTTTAGCAATAAGATATCCAATTTTTGCTTTCAGAAAACAAATACTATTACTTCTTTTGATCAAATGTATGCATTTAAACAGTTTTCCGGGCAATTCTTTGAATGAAAAGGCCCGTAAATCGAAATCCACGACGGGTAACTACGATCGGTAACTATACAAGTCCGGTAATAGGTGCAGTTGCATTCTGCACTTTGCAACTTGAATAACCCAACAAATAGATTTTTCCCAGAAAAATGACTACGTGGAGACCTAGATGGAGGTTGCGCGAAGAGTTGCTGAGAATTTCAAGAAAATTTATTCGACAGTTTTTGAGCGCATCAAATCGCGGCTATATCCTGCTGGAAGGAGACTTTTGGTCCTATTGTATCATTCATTCCATGAATCGAACAAGTTCTTTTCATTACACTCATTCTTTACCAAAGACGGTTCACGATTTTACCCTACATACTTTTCGAGTTATGCTCTAGACAAGGTTTGGTCTACGGACCGACCGACCGACCAATCGAACGACACATGAAAATCAATATACCCCCATTTTGTTCGAAAGAGGGCATAATAAGTTGCAGGCGAAAGAGATGAACAAAGGCTTCGCAAAGCGACAATATCCGTCCAATGGGACTTTTCCCATGAATCAGCATTATTTTTGCAAAATAAATTTTCATGTTCATTGGTCCAAATAGCTGTCTAAATAGGTGTACAGGCAAACATAGTGTTTCGTCAAGTTCACGAGAATACAAAGTTCACGCATGTAGTACGAACTAGAAATCTATCACCAAAAAGATAAAATACCCACGCCACTGCATTTGTTCGGACAACCATTTTAGTCGACAAAGGGCAGCAGAGTATTGGTTCTCATACACTACACCTCTCAACAATGAAATCTATTCGCCTATGAAGTTTCATGATTCTACCTTTAATAGATTTTGAGTAATGCCCAAAACAAGATTTGTACATGGACGGACGGACGGACAGACGCACGGTCGGACAGACATGCTGATTCCAGTATAGCCCCTAAAACTTTCATTTTGCGGGATTTTAAAAATGCTTTGACAATCAGCGTCATGCTTCAACCTCCGAGATAACATTGAACTTTAAAGACGTTCTTACAGTTAGTTACAAAGGTAGTATCAAAAGCACATAAAGAATATGTAGGCTATATCACGTAGGCCAGGGGCTGAAAGGGGTTACAATGCACTCCAAGAACAAATTTTTCATGGGTACAAAAGTGTTTCTTGGGATCCATGGGATGAGAATCTAGAAAGTTCCCAATAATTAACTCATTCCCACTATGCCCGGATTTGGTTCCGATGGTAACCGTTAGCTCACAAATACTTCGTCGGGTAAAGCAAGAAAATCACATATAGCTCTCTTAGTATTGAATGTACACTAACACCATCGGTATCAGAAGGAAACTTAGACATCCCACTTTATAGCCCAGTGCCATTATTCTAAGTAATTTGCATATGCTCGATTCTAAGTCAGAACTTTGATTGAATTTTCGTCGTTTTTTGAAACAGATCATCTTTGAAATAGTTCTAGTTATACGAGAAATAATCAGTAAAATGGCATTTATCGAAGTAAAATAATTTAATATTTAATCGCCCAGCGAATTGCAATGGACAGTAGCTGTTTATCTACTCAAATTTAGACAAAATGATTTTGCAGGGTATTTATAGTCTTAATTTTTCCTTCCAGGTGAGAGAAGTTAGAAATTCCATCATGCACTCGCCTGAGAATCGAACGTCAAAGCGAGCATTTGATAACCAGCTGAAAACCATTGTTGACATGCTTGAAAGCTTTTGTGAAAAGGGGAAGATAATGAAAGCGAAGAAGGTAAGTATTCGGTATATAAAATGGCATCAAACAAGCCGCTTGCAGCTTTAATTCTCTATTTGTCAAAACAAATGGAATGTCAGTTTTGACTTTGATACATAGATTTACATTTTTCCATATTTCAACTTGGATCCATTTTGCAAAAACGTTCCTAAGTAATCAACTTTTAACCTCTTGAAATAGATGAAATCTTAATAATATTTGAATTATGATTATAGCATTCTTGCCGATAGCTTTTGGAAGATGCGAAAATATCTCATCATTTTTCAATGTCGATTGAATGAAATGATTATTAACAAATCACATGTAGATCAAGCTTAAATAAAAAATATGAATTGTAAGTCGAGCGCGAAATTATAATAATAACAGCCAAATATGTAAGAGCAATGTCTCTTTTTTCAAACAGGAATCAAGAAAAACGATGGGGTATATAAGAAAGCTTCAGACAGCCCATATATCCCTTGAAGATATCCAGCGTGCAGACAGCGAAGCAGTTAAGTTCTTCAGAAGCTATGAAGCTTACATTCGTGAAAGAATTAAAGAATGCGAAAAAAGGAAGAAAGAAATTAAAGACACTATTTCCAAAGGGGTGAAACAAATTGAAGAATCAATTGAACGTGGAGTAGATACAATAGACGAGAAGACTGTAATGAGCGAGAAGGTGATCCAAGATGCTACAAATCTTGGGACCAAGACCAGTCATGATAAGACAGAAGCAGGTGTACAAAAAATTGAGGATAAAACAAACCAGAGCACCAGAATAATTGAGGAACAACGAGATGCTGTAGATAAAGATTTTTTAGAAAAGGGAAAACAGTTGAGTGAAGGAATTTCAAAATTCAAAGATGTGAGGAAAGACGCGTTGGAAGCTTTGGACAAAGATACCAAAGCGACAGTCAAACTCATCGATGAAAAAACGAACAACGACATTGATGAAATCCAAAACGTGACACAACTATGCATGAAAATACTTCGTGATCAGTCTATAGCGTCTGGAGAAACTATGCAAGACATGCATGAAAAACTAGGTAATTTTGTAAATGTAATTGAGCCGGGATCTGGAAAAGTGTCCCTTAAGGCTTTTGAGATTTTCATGTTTCAAGATCAAACTAAGCCAAATAACAGTCTAATCAGGGCAAATGGTGCACTCTGATAGTTGCTTTAGGTCACCGAAAAGCTAGAAGAGAACAACATGGCTACTGATCAGACTATGTGTATATACTGGCTTATCTGGAATCATGTTGGGCTCAAAAGCCTTAAAGGACTTTTTTCCAGGTCCTGGCTCAATTGTTTGTATACATGGAGGGTTTACATTATTGTTCTGATTATCTGCAAATTCAAAGTTGTATGTAAAGTTAAGAACATTGATCAAAGGTTCCAGAGCGCAAAATTGTAAAAAAAAATGCGATTCAGTTTAATCTCGAGTTATCAAAACCGAAAGGTGCTTTTGAATGGACGAATTTTATAATGTCTGGTTGTCCAGGATGCCAGGAATACATTTAGCTAGGTCTTCGTTGGTTCTATAATGTATATAGGTCAAATGAAATTGAGTACAGAATCTTTATCTTTGCTATAATCATACGATTTCAAGACTTACAGACATGGAAAAATAAACTATATTTTTGTAGTTATGTTACAAAACATGTACATGTTGTATTTTTTCTAATTCCTGTTTGCATATTTTGGGCTTGATTCTAATGTCAGGGAAGGGGATCAAAGGTTAAAGGATGTAAAAAAAGTTATTTTAAAATATTCCGCATAGAAAGGTTTAACATTTTCATTGATTCTAAATGAATATACATACGTCGTACTTTATTCTTATCAAATATGATAAGGACACGTTTGCCTCTATCTGTAAATTGAAAACTATTTTTGATTTGTGTAGATGCACACCAACTGCACAAAAAGGCAATGCCTTTCGATTGGATTAAATTCCTCGTATTATATCGTAAAGAAAGCAAAGACGGCGTTCGGAAGCAATAGCGTTGTTATCTATTTGGACAAATCAACCCGCGGTTGATGCTGACATTACTGTACATATATTTGTTGAGGTAACGTCTTAGAACCAAACGGAACAACTGCCAGTCGCCCGAAAATAGGTCGTCAACGTGTAACGTCACGACTTTATAGGACCATTACGTTTGCATACTTTACCTACGGAACCAATTTTTCTTATCAAGAAAGACTCTTGAGACTTTTCGTGGACAGAACAGCAATCGAATTTCAGTCTTGAACGTTGACTTCAGTTTGTATTGCGTACGCCAAACTGATTATTGTTTTGTTATGTATTATTTAAACCACTGAGATCAATTGGAGGCGCCGTGGTCTAGTAGTAGGACGCCCGCTTTGGGATCGAGAGGTCGTGGGTTCAAATCCCGTCGATGCCACGAGAATTTTTCTGAACAAAAAACAATACCCCAGGTGTATAAATGGGTACTACGGGAGAGTTGAAAGCCAAAGTGATGTGGCTGCCAGAGGCGCCGACTATAAGATCAATGATAGTGGAGTAAAGTGGAAAGTCGCATGCATATGAACTAGCTCGTAGATTTGATCATTACTGAAAAATGTTGATAAAATTGAAACAGAAATACTTTTGGCACTACCAAATGGCTCAAATTGTCTCTGGCGAGAGAAACCAACGCCAGGCATTTGCATCAACAATATGGAGCAAAACTCATAACGTTTACGAGAAATTTATGCTTTTCTTAAAATAGATTTATTTACAGTTAACCACATGTAAAAGAAATTTGTCATATCCTTCTCAACCTCATTCGCGTTTTTGGCTTTAAAAAACTGAAACAAGAAATCTTAAAGTGTAAAGTTTTCATTTTTTTTCAGTATACTTTACGAAATGGAATGAGAACGGATGGCTCTTTAATGCTGTAATTATCATGACCCGTGAATTTAAATGCAAATAGCTTATAGTACCAATTGAACTTTGGTTGTATAAATATGATTAATATATTTTTGTGATATCAAGTTCAAGTAGTTATAAATTGCAGTTAATGAAAATATAAAGTGCACTTCAAAAATGAATGACAGTCTCTGGAGCAGTCACGGCTGATGAAAACGTGAGTTGTGTCATCTGTCTTAGTCCCAATACCCATGCTTTACGCCCTCTTCTGGTTGTTTCAACTTTTATTTTCGCCTAGACTGTGATTGCTTTGTCTCAGATTTGATATCTTGTCAATACTGGCTCCGCTCAAATGCTCTATCTTCCAAGGTTCCGATGTTGTTCCAAAAAGACACAAGGTCTCGTTTGAATAAGAGATAGGGACGCTAGACTGGATTGGTGCCATTCTCCATCTGTCCTCAGAGAAGGACCTTCAGTTTGGTATGCGTCTGTCACCCATACGTGTAACATGACCGAGTCATACCAGTATGTGTTTCGAGAGCATTGCTTGGATGGAAACTGTCTTTGTAATGGTAAAGACTTCTGTGTTAGTGACCCTGTCTTCTAAGGAAACATTTAGCGTGAGTCTGTGGATGCATCAAACGCTTTAAAAGTTAATATGACAGAGGCAATGCAGAGTGATTTGTGTTGCTCTCTACTCCACGGATAGTTGATCCAGCAGCTGCGATATGCCTATAGTAGTTGAACACGGCATTTAACCACAATTTGATAATCAAAAGCAAATCTTAAGGAACTGTACTACCTTTCCAACATATACACAGGAAGTCACTGAGGTGGGGTAAAAGGGAATGTTTTCCTTTCTTGTAGTCATCTGAGTTTTTTTTTTATTTGCACCTGGAACCTAACCACTTTAGAGCGTTGATTGCCACCATAATCTTTGCCGCAGTCGGTACTCATTTAAATCGAACTTGGTCTCACAAGCTGTGATGCATACCAACGCTTTCTCTGTAACTTGATTTTCTATAAAGTACACATCGGTCCATCTGCTTTGACCTATTGGTTATAATGACGCCATCTTTAGACTAAAGTAGTGCAGTCTTCTTTATAGTTGGCCCAGTAGCTTGTCCCCTGCCTCCCGTACACATTTCTGTTACAGCTGAGTGATGCTGCTTCGATGAAGCTGCAAAATTGAAACAATTAGTCATTTATAAATTTCTAGCTGTTTCATGGCAGGTTTTTTTTCTGGCAGTTCTCGGGGCTTCCATGTTCTTCTTAAATTGTACTTGTATGGTACAGCGGCTTGATATTTAACATTGACTGTAGTCCCATTTGGGAGATTTTAGCATGAAATGGTTTTCTTTTCAGCCTTTCCAAACATTTCGAAGGGATTTTCAAAGATGACTGCTCGCAAAGTGTACCTTGCTGGGTCTTGTAAAGAAATGTTGTTGATGGCGGTGTTCAAGTTATTCATATGCTCCCTGCCGCCGTTATGTGTTATGTTTATTTTGGGAATGTCTTTTGGTTTTGCATTAAATCTCTTGGTTTCGACCGCGACTTTAATAATCGCCATAGAATGGCCTGTATCACCACCTGTACTATGGTAGGTCCTAGCATTTCTATTGGATTTCAGGTGTTTTATGCTCCCCGAAGGGAGAGCATATAGTCGCCGCTTCGTCCGTCCGTCCGTCCGTCCGTCATTCCGTCTGTCCGTTCGTCCGTCCGTCCGAAGTGATTTCTCCATAACCCTTGGGCCAAATCAAATGAAACTTACCATGTGAACTCCCTATGACAAAATGCCGATGTACTTTTCCCGGTTTTTTATTTGAGGCCTCGTCATGGGAAAAGGGGACTTGAGGTTAAATACAGTTTTTCTCTAATTTCTCCTAGTCTAATGGTCAGAATTTGATGAAATTTCATATTTGAGTAGCAAATCAGATGCCCTTGACAATAAACTAATTAAAATTTGCGTATACAAAATATGTCATGGAAAAAGGGGGCTTAACATTTGTTAGCTTTATATTAGCTCTGCATGGCATATATTTATTGTGACAATGCCTTATTCGGGGAGCATTGTCCGTCTCTGACGGCTCTTGTCTTTCTGTGATGATGATGTCAATTTGGTGCCACTGACGCGATCGTGGGTGCGTCCTGGAAACTTTCTGAACTTTTTTGTTTTGAAAATATGTGTTCGTGACACGGGTTGTACTGCATCAGAGTTCAAGGAGCCTTTGACTATTGTCGTTAATACGCCCTACTCCATGGTGGTCGATACAAAAGGGACAAATGTTATGTACGGAGCCAACTAGATCTAGTAGAGTTGAAATCGCAAAGTAGGTACGCGTTTTTACGGATTCTTTCTACCAGCTTGCCTTGTTCTTTGTAGAAAAAGTCGTTTGTGTCAGTACTGACATTTAGGTTTAGAGTATAAGCAGTCGCAATGTTGACTGGGCTGTCACTGGTATAAAGACGGACGCTGAGCAAACGTTCTGATCCTGCACAGGAAAGTACTATCATAGGTAAAGTGTTTTCCTAAATGCAAATCATTTTCCTTGGTGCTGGCATTCTTTGTGAGTCTTGTTTCCTGAAAAGTTGCTACATCCACATAGAGTTTGGGTAAATCAACATCTATAATTGCAGTTTTACGAAAGTTGTATTTATAACTAAATCATATTTCCAGATTGTATCACGAAGTGCTAGACGTCGTTTCCTGTCCTGTGCGCATAATTTACGGTCTGCTCGTCGAGTACATGTACGTTAAAGTCCACGAACTTGAATGGGCACGCCGACCGTGACAGGACAACACCTTACTTGTAGTTGATCAGTAGTTGATCAGTAAAGTGTGACGACTTCTACCACCATCGAAGACGATCCATGGCGTCGTAGTCTACGTCAATTGTGCAATGACTTATTACCCGTAATTGTTATCTGTCGTGTTGTTTCTTTGCTGTGAGATGAAGTGTCCTGTCCATTTGTGCAATTGCCAGGGCAGGTTTTATAGTATCATTCACACGTATATATTAGTCAGATCTCCTCTGGATAACATTAGCGATGTCGAGAGGAAAGGAAACTTAGAATATCGATGTTAAAGAGATTCAATAGCATGTGCATAACACAAATAATCATGTATTACCAACTCGATACTGGATAACCTAAATTATGCCATACTTTGTAAACAGTAATTATCATGTAATATTTTTTGCATTGCACTATAGGCGGGGGGCCAGTGGGGCCTACCATGCACCCCCCCTAGACTTTTTGCCACTGGTGCCAAATTGTTCCTTAGGTCCTACTTGTTGAAAATCAGAGGTGCCCCCAAGAAAAAACTCATTCCCGCTATATGAAACAGCACCGTTTCCATGGCAACCCTTATGCGCTTTTGAGAAAATGACAGTAGTTGAAAAAACATCAATATCTCTGCTTACAGATATAGTAGATCAGTACTTTTGGTATCAAAATGAAGCTTGGACATTGTTCTTGTATTTGGTATGTGCATATGCAAATTAACTAATTTGCATATGCATGATTTTTAGGATTTAATTAAAAAAAATGATGAAATTTTCGTCGTTTTTTTTAAATGTGATACAAAAATAAGCTATTACTCACTTAGTTTGTTGGTTACATTAACAATTTTGGTATCAAATTAAAGCCTAGACATCCCTCCTTAATATACATCAGTCAAATATGATATTTTTTGCATGCATGATTTTAAGTGATTTTTTTTAAATTTTGCCGAAAAATTTGCATATTTATGAATATTTGATATATGTAGTTCTTTCAAGGCTTATAGAAGGACTTACTCACTTTGTATATGTAAAAATTCATTTACAAAATAGAATTAGACATTTTAATGTCATTTTACTGAATCAGAGTGCATTAAATCATATTCTAGGGTGCGGTTTCCATGGCAACATATCTTGAAAAAGGGGCTTAGAGGGTATTTTAAGAGAAAGAGCTTTTGTTCACTAAGTCCTGGATGTAGACTGACAATCAATGTTTTAGATTGATGTTTAGAGATCCATCTTTACTTTTTCGAATAGTTATGCAAATTAGCTAATTTGCATATGCATTGTAATGAAGAATTAATTAGAATAATCAATTTAATTAACATCATTTTTCGCAAGTGCAGCTGGAAAATCAGATGTAGCTCTCGTAGTTCTGAATATATATTAACACTTTTGGTATCAAAATAAAGCCTGGACATTTCTCTTTATTTTCCAACGCAGTAATGCAAATTATTTAATTTGCATATGTATGATTTTAAGGATTTAATTAGTATTTTTCTTGATTTTTTTTGCAATTTCTATTAAGAATAAGACAGAAAAATAAGCTTAGCTAATTAAGTTGGTGGTGTACAGTTACAATTTGGATTTCAAAATGAAGTTAGACATTCATCATGGTTTTCAGTGATGCAAATTAGCTTATTTGCATATGCACAATTTTTGATATCTTTTTAAATATAATTTAAGTAAAGAAATATCTCACATTTGGGAATACATGTATTTGATACATAGAGTGATTTCAAGCTGTAAAGATGAACTAAAACATATTTTTATGTAACACTTCATGTTCTCCACATAATTTTTCATTTTAAGGCTGTTTAACAAAATCAGTTTGAATTACTATATACAAGAAGGTCCATAGAAACATAATATTATCTTCCTTAAAACAGTTAAGAGGGCAGGAGAAATAGCTCATGCTCTCCAAGTCCTGGGTGCAGATTCTCTATATGGGTATCAAAATAAAGCTTAGATACCCATCTTTATTGTTTTGATCACTTATGTAGATTAGCTAACTTATTTGCGTTAGCTATCTTGCAAATGAGTTTGAATAATGATATAAGATAGAATTATCTTCTATTTGTTAATACTTATGAGATATATGGCAAATTCAACTTTGTTGAAGGACTTCATCATGCTATATTTTGATATCAAATATTCTGGAATTAATAGTTTGTAACCCTTTTATGTTTGCGTGCCTTTCGGTCTGGCTGTATGATTTATTGTGAAAAAGAAAGTGTTCGAAAAAAGACGAATTCTGATTAATGTGGTTTTGGCTTTGCTTTACCCAAAAGAGGAGAGCATGGATGGCATTGAATTATCACAATCCAGTATGCAACTTGACATGAGCATTGGGTTAACGACGAAACTTACAGTGCAACCAACCCAACTATCTAGTGATAGAAGGCAAGTGGAGGAGTGTAGGAAGATATGAGGGGGTGACTTCTCTCGCCTTAGTAAACAAAAAATGGGAAAAGAGACTATTTTCTTGTCACAAGGAAGTTACCTCAATATATACTCTCCATACAAACATGATCCATAAATAACATAATAGACCTGAACCGAAATTCTAATAGACCTGAACCGAAATTCTAATAGACCTGAACCGAAATTTCATGTACAGTTTATCACATTGTTTTTCTTTCAATAACAAGATAACAAGTTACCAGTCCTTGCGACCCTCAAAGGTTCAATAAGATAGGTAGAACAGATACAGGAAGGATAAAAAAGCATGTATTGAGTACAAACGCATTGGTAAGAGCATTCTGGTCTTTAAGGAGAAGGGCTTTGGAGAAAATAATAACAATCTTTGCCTCTCCTACCAAACAGGAGACAAAATATACTCAAGTGTCATGATTAACGCAAGCGAGACCTTTCCAAGCCTAACCTTAAACGCCTGAAGCGAAATGACACCACAATAATTATTCAGATCAGCAACATACAACCACAGGATATCTCCAATACTAGCTCAAGCGAGCTACGCAAACAGCATGGTCTCGAAGACTTAGAAACCCCTCTTGGGGGAAAGGGGGATAAGATGGTATGGACATGCTAAGAGATCCAATTGGGCAATAAAACAGAGTACAACATGCAGGTCACAGGTACGCACAGATGAGGGAGGACTTCGATGAAATGGAAGCAACTGTCAGAAAGGTGTCTAATAGAAAGGAATATACTACCCAATTGAAAAGAACAATTGGATTGATGTATTGATTGATTGCGGTTTAACACCACTTGAACTGCTATGGTCATATCATAGCAGCTGGAGCACCTTTGCGTGGATTTCAGGTATTTCTTTCCACCAGTACTACCACAATATCGAATCGGAGCCTCAAACTGCTTTCTCACAAAGATGATTAGCACCCATTGGTGAGAGGCAAATGTCAGAATGTGAATTGGTCAGGCAGGGATTCTAACTCAAGACCCCTGAATTGATAGACTCGGTTGTTAGCGACTGATCTATCTCGGCTATGCAAAGTAAATGAAAGAATGGAGTGAGAACAGCCATACATGTGCAGCAAGACAGCAAGCTGGAAGCCAGCACATTGAAGTGGCGATGCTTCTGCACCTGCAAGTTAAATACGAAACTTGGAAATGAACGAGTGAGTTTATGTGCAGGACAAGACTGGTGCTTTTAGGAATTTTATAACATGTCAAGGGTATGACTTTTTTCAAGGAACAATGGATTATGTATAAAGTTGGAGAAGTCATCCTGTGTGAAAGGAGAAGACAATCGGCTGTATGAGGCAGGAGAATTGGCACCTTTAACTTATTTTTCCCGTCTCGACTATCAAACTAAATCTTATAAAAGATGTTAGAGATCATAGAGTAATCATAGAGTTTCATATTTTTAGAGAGAAGGGGATCGATCGGCCAAGTAATGGTCTGAGTAGGACTATGATGCGGCTCAGATGAATGGAGATTCCTTATCTTAAATGAAAGAAGGGATGAGGATAAATTTTTCTAGAGAGATGACAGTGTCTGACAATGTAAAGAAGCAGATTTTTCTGAGACTATTGTTAAGTTAGAAGACGGTGAAGACTATGAGTGTGACAATTGCTTAGTCAAAACGTAGAGTCATTTGAATCACAGTACCTATAAAAGATGACTACTGATCTGAAAGGACTAAATCAAAGTCCTACTCGTAGGGGTTGTATTCCAAACCTGGACAAGAAATCATGAATAGTTGAAATATTGTAGCAAAAATGAAAGAGAAGACAGCATTATGAGTATTGTAACTGAGACTGATTATGCTTTTAGTCTTAGACAGAGGATAAATTTCATAAGAGACATACAAATTCAAACTAAGAGAGGCAAGAAGTTGAAGTCTGACCAACATTTGAGAGGAAGCCAGGATTACGAGGTCCATGAAATTGTAATGTATCACTTTGACATCTGCACTTCATGGATTTGTGACATAAACGAAGGCATCATACAGGAAAGCAATATCGGGTAATCAAGTTGGAGATTTGCATGAGAAGAACACATTCAATATTCTTCTAACGAGAAACCCTATCAAACACAGAAAAAAGACTGAAAGGTTTTATCAAGTAAATTACAGATATTCTTTTCTTGCCCCATTATTCTTTCCTTCAATAAAGAAAAAATGCATAATTTCCATTTTACAGGATGCAACACTGTTGTATCAATGCAGGACCTTAGGGCAATTATTCGGACCTTGATTTATGACCTTGATAATCATACCATTTATTTTGGGGCTAAATGGTGAGTGTTTGTGGGATGTACCTACTAAATTTAAGCAAAATGATATAAAAAGATTAATATACGACATATTAATACTTGACTTTAGGGATGCATGATATATTCAATATAAAAGTCATTCAACAATTTGAATCTTAAATTCATTGTTTATCTCAGAAGTATTCACAAATTAAAGTCAATTTTATTAAAAAGGGTCAAAATTAATTGTTTAAATTCATTTGAAATATAGCTAATGCAAGTTAGCTTATATGCATACATGCTAAAAAGAAGATGGACAGACTTTATTTTGATACCCAAATTGTAAGTCTACCCCAAGAACCTGGTGAGTTATAGCTTTTTCTCTTGCTACACATAACTGCTTTTAAATTGAACGAAAACATGTTTCCATGGAAACGACACCTTCTTGTATATCCAGGAATAATGCAAAACTATTGTAAATACATTTTTGAGAATTTTCCTTTTTATAATTTTCTGAAGCCTAATAAAGGAATACAATTATTGTGTTCTAATATTGGGTTTCAAATCTGTAAAATTAAAAAGTTATTTAGAATTCATAAAATGTTTTAAATGTTTATTTATAAGAAACTTATCATTTTTCCCCTCTCCAGTAAATTTTTACAAAACATAGTTACAATAGTTTTGCACTAAGCCCTCGGTATTGTAATTCAAACTAACTCTGTAAAAAAAGCCTCAAAATGCTTAATTATTGTGTTGTCATGTAATGTTACATAAAAATATGATATAGTCTTTCCATACAGTTTGAAAATGCTGTGTGTATTAGATATTCCCTATTCCCTATTTAATAAGTATTTTTGTTAAAAAAATGTGCATATGCAAATAAGCTAATTTGCATCACTGAAAACCATGATGAATGTCTAAGCTTCATTTTGATATCCAAATTGTAACTGTACACCACCAACTTAATTAGCTAAAGCTTATTTTTCTGTTTTAAACTTGATAGAAATTGCAAAAAAAATCAAGAAAAATACTAATTAAATCTTTAAAATCATACATATGCAAATTAACTAATTTGCATTACTGTGTTGGAAAATAAAGAGAAATGTCCAGGCTTTATTTTGATACCAAAAGTGTTAATATATATTCAGAACTATGAGAGTTACAGCTGATTTTCCAGCTGCACTCGCGAAAAATAATGTTAATTAAATTGATTATTCTATTTAATTCTTCATTACAATGCATATGCAAATTAGCTAATTTGCATAACTATTCGAAAAAGTAAAGATGGATCTCTAAACATCAATCTAAAACATTAACAACAAACTAAGTGAGTAATAGCTTATTTTTGTATCACATTTTAAAAAAACGACGAAAATTTCATCAATTTTTTTAATTAAATCCTAAAAATCATGCATATGCAAATTAGTTAATTTGCATATGCACATACAAAATACAAGAACAATGTCTAAGCTTCATTTTGATACCAAAAGTACTGATCTACTATATCTGTAAGCAGAGATATTGATGTTTTTTCAACTACTGTCATTTTCTCAAAAGCGCATAAGGGTTGCCATGGAAACGGTGCTGTTTCATATAGCGGGAATGAGTTTTTTCTTGGGGGCACCTCTGATTTTCAACAAGTAGGACCTAAGGAACAATTTGGCACCAGTGGCAAAAAGTCTAGGGGGGGGGGGTGCATGGTAGGCCCCACTGGCCCCCCGCCTACTAGTCACATAAATTGCATAATGAAACAGGAAATTATTTTCTAAAACTTGTTTTCAGAATGTTCAGACTGTTTAGTACTATTATATTCTGGTTAATCACTCTTATAAACAAATAATATCAAATCAAAACTATTATCAGAATTAATATCATTGAAACCCTTATGTTTTATTATTGATTTTGACTTTACATAAATATTTTCAAGTATTTCTTTACTACAGCGCGTGTGTGGTCTATGTATGGCCGCCAAAAACACATATCATGCACATTTTGTAATTATAGATTAGACAGATCGCAACAGAATTATGACAATGATAACGAGGGTTGTGCTGTTATTGTGTCTCATACTTGTTACAAGCGTCTCGAAGTCTTAAATGTTTATATAGGTGAGCCACAATATAGTTTGTAACGGGAAAACGTACATGTAAATATTATGAGGTTATTCAAAATGTCTTTGTACAATATTGAATTATATTGGATGAGTACATTACAATTACCGAATCCAATAGAATTCAGTATTATTCAAAGACATGTCAAATAATAAAAAAATGTTTTTCCCACCACAAACATGACATAGATAAAGTTTGTACATAAAAGTAGATCTAGATCTTATTACTTTTAAATAAAATAACGAAGACTTGAAAATGCACCTGTGTGATGACAAATTGTTGCATGCATTTGTATTACGATGGAAGATACATAATCTATTTTTATCGATTTATTGACATGGGTAATTTCAAAAATAATGCATCCAAAACGTGACATAGGAAGTCCAAAATGAAGTTGTTGATATTTAAATGTGATTCATTAAAAGCACATCCCAATATGTCAATTTTTTATAAATCAGGCACGAAAATATAAATACTGAACATTTTTTTTAAATTTCAACGGTTTTATTTGAAACATTGAAGAATTTTTAAACAAAGACGTATGCCTTTTATCGCTCCTTTAATTCTATTAAATGTATAAATTCCATCTTTTATGTCACTTATTATTGTTACACGAATGTTAAGGTAAAATTTGATGTATAATATGGCTACCTTATGTGAATATACCAACTTTCTGGCAACTTTTAGTGATGTTTTAGTCAAAATTTTTATCAATTACCTCAGAAAGTTTACATAAAATGTTCCATACATGATATGCAAAGCCAATACTTAATCTGTTACATTAGGAGGGTACTTGCAGCCAGCATACAAAAAACTTCTTGGGTACAATAACTTGATATGTGATGAGGACACATCAAAAATCACATTTCAGTAAAACCGTTACACTTGGGACAAACTAATGACATAAATAGCTCTCAGAAAATCCATTTTCTAGTTACAATTCATGTTTGCTTTTGATAATATTTATAAGAACACACCTGGATGCGATTATAAAAGTAACTGTATGGATACTGATGGATGCCATTTTCCAAAATAAGCTTCATAAATCATTGGAATTTGTTTAAAAACTCCAAGAAGTCTCTTATTTGTTGAAATCATTTATGATTTTCAACATTTTGTATTTGGTATTACAAAGATATAAGTGGGTATCAAAATTTTACATGTTAAATGTGTAATATATATCACTTTTAAGTGCTTTTGAAATAGTTTCAAAGTTAAAGAAAAAAATACACTTTTCTGGAAACACAATTATTAATATGAATTTATTTTGAAAGAGACTTTGCTGTTGAGAAATGGGTGTATTAGTGAAAACTGACATTAAAACATTGTGAATTTTTGTTATTCTTGTTTTCCTCACAAAGACACACAGGTTCATTACCGCAGTTTCATTACCGTAATCATCACATTTTATATGTGAAATACATTGCTTCAAATATTTCCCATGGTATATCAAATACATTGATTTTAATCGAAAGAGTCTTATTCAGTCAATATGTGATTACTTTAGTTGGTTTCCAAGAAACACAAATGAAAGAAAACTTTCCAAACTATCATAGGGTAAGATTTTGCTGAATTTTTCACAGTTCTACACCGTTACACTTGGGACAAACATTTTAAATACAATTAACGTGGATTTAAAGGATATTAAATGAATTAAACTGCATATGTTGATTTAGGATATTCAACTAACTCAAATAGATCCAAAGAAGTCAATGATATGTATCTCTGCTAGATAATTAGTATGAGCCTGACAATAAATTAAATTGACACATAATTCAATCATTTCTGAACAATAATTGTTTTCTGAACAAAATTCAGACAGAATCCTACATGTTTTGCAATATTTTTATCGAACTTTCTGTGCATCTTAAATATTCAAGCATTTCTACTTGATACCTCTAAATCGCAAAAATAGCGTTACACTTGGGACATTGAATTTTGGTGGATAAAGTTCATAATGACAATTCTTTTCAGATTTAACTACTACTGATCTTTCATGGGGCCGATGCGCTCCTGTAAAAAAGAAATCAGAACAAGTTTCAATTTCACATGACAAAAGTACAGGCTTTCTAACACAAAACGTTACACTTGGGACATTTTTGGGTGTGCATAGACATGGCATTAGAAGGACTTGATTATATGAAAGTAATTACATAAAATCATACTAATATTGCACCAAGGATATTTGTCTAACAAAGGATACATATTTTGAGACAGAAAGATGTCTAGTAGCAAAATAATAACCTTTGATTGTTCAAAGTATTGTATTTTATACCTTTATGTTTTTTGAGGGTGTGTCATTTTTAGGGCATGGTTCATGGACAATTTATAGGTTGTCCATAAAATGACTATAGAAAAACTGTTGTATTGTTGCAACACTTTGTAAAATTGTATGTTATGGGGTCTTTCAAACCCCGTAGTTTTAAAAATTGCCACTTGAAAATTGAATTTTGATACAAATGTCACGCTAAAAGCGTTACACTTGGGACAATTTTGGACACTAAAAATGCTATAAAATTGAAACGAAAGTAGATATTCTCTTAAGATTTTGTACACATTTTAGCAATAACAGAACACATATTCTGGATAAAGACAATCATTAAAAAAAACTTTTAACCTGCACTGTGTATCAGTTTTTAAAAAAGGATGCATTATTTTTGAAATTACCCACATATGGTCCAGTTTCCCATGGTAAGATTTTTTTATATTTTTTTCTAAACTTAAACAATGTAAAAGATAAGAAAAACCGAATTGAGAAATATATGTCACCAGGCGAATTAAAGAGTTTTTGGATTTTTTTCAGACTACCCTTGTCTAACATTGCAAAAAATGGGTGTGACTTGAGTGCGAAAATAGTGTACAGAATTACTGGAAATACGTAAATGAGTGCTTATTGTATACTTTATCTTTTATTCTATCAAAATAGATAATAATTTGGAAATATTGTGTAATCATTTTGAAATATTTGACAAAATATTATTAAAAAAAGTAGCCGAAAATGCTCTTTTTTCATAGCATGTTTCAAGATGAAAAAATCCAGCGGTAAAAAATAAGATTTTTTATTCTTTTTTTTGTATACACAAAATGCTTCGTCATACCTACAAAAAACGAATAAAGAAAAAAAATAAAACCAAACGTTTTTCGGAGTTATAGGTAAAATTTGGTTGATTTTTTGTAAAACTGTCTGAATTTCTTGCATTACTTTTTCTATTTATAGTACTGTAATGCACATGGCCTTTTGTAACCATCTGGGCAGACTTGCCAATTAAGATACCATTTCGTTTCCTTTTTAACGCCGACGCTGAATGCGTAGAAGACAGCAAACTGGTACCTTCCGAATACTATGACACTTTAAATGACCAAACAGAGAAAAATGAAATTACCAATAAAAGTCGGGCCATTTTGATAACTATTAAATTGTCATATTTTACTTCATATATAACTCGTCGTTTATAACTGTAGACTTGTATACAAACACTATACCGCTTGTTGTTGAAAATAACCCAACACGAACACTTTCTTTTTCGAGAATAAATGAGTTAGGACATGAATTCGCCCGTACAGCTAACGATAAATGTTTTGATAAATGTTAAAACTGTGTATTTGTTTTTAGTGTTTGTATACAAGTCTACAGTTACAGCCGATAGACTATACGTCTTAGTATCAGTTCAGAAAAATGAATAAAAAAATGTCATAGGAGAACACTCAACCAATCTAATTGATTTTTTTCGCAGAGTGTTTATTAGTCTGTCAAGGAATAATGTAAAATGAATATAAAGCTAGTCATGCTTGTCATATCGGCTATCTATCGCGTCACATGAAAGTCAACTATAAAGATATTCAGGGTAAAGGAGAAATTGTTGATGACCAGCAAATTCTTCTTTCCTCTAAACAATTTCACACGCCTTTTACCTGGGGGAAATCAGGTCTTGTTTGAGAAAGGGTTGAGGTAGAGCATGTGTAATGCACTCCCTGAATAATCTTAATATTTCGACATATTCCGTGACGTTCGTAAGGTCCAGCATGCACCGAGTATTTCCGATAATGTACGATAGTAGTTCCCCGCTTTTTAAAGTACTGTTAGATGCAATATCGCCCGTTTACGTAAAAACGGAAATAATTGAGAGTGCTCAGATTTCCGAGGAATATTGTAATCAATTTTTGTGAAAATGTTTATAAATTGTACAAAGAGTAGGCAAAAAACCAAACAAAAGTCAAAAATTCAAATGATGAGAGCAATAAAAATTACCTCCCTTTAAAATCGTCTAAGAATCGTTTAAAATCGTTTATTCGCACCATACAGATTTCGTTCCATAACTGATTACACAGGCCTTACCTTAAGTGTTATTTTATGTTATTTAATATTTTAAATTCAGAATTACTGTCAATATATCCACTATTATTCTATTTTTTTTCCTTTGATCAAAAATGGACTCTCAATACTGGAACCTTGTTTTGAAAATCCGCATTGGGCGGGTTCAATCCATAGTTTGAGGGTTCAACCCATATTTGGAGGGCTCTATTGTACAGTAGAGCCGCTTTGAACTTGATATCGAGAAATTCCTGTATCCATGCATTTCGTGGGCTTAATACGGCTCTTTGTATTTCTTACTCATATGGTGCGAATTAGGCGATTTGATTAGTTAACATTTTTCGGGTGTAAAATTTATGTGATTTCTGATTTTTACGATAGATCTATATGCTTGCAAAAAATTTATACAAATGTATTCTATGCAATACTCGTTTCTCTTCTAGGTGACGTATTTAAAAAACATGTGGAGGAAATGGTTAAAACAGGCGAAAATCAAATAACGACAAAGATAGAAATATCTGACATTGAAATGGATTCCAAGCTAGAAGAAATGAGAGAGCTGGGGAATAACGTTTGTGATAAGATAAAAACATCTGGAGAAACCATAAAGGATAAACTAGGTAACTTGGTAAATGCATTTGTTTGTTAACATAGAAGGATTCAAATTGTTTTTTGCTATAGAACATTTTTCTTATACATTCCTTTTGTATGGAAAACATTTACCGATTATTTAGGAAAATGTCGTGAATTCTGCAATTGTAACAAAACTTCAACATGATACACGTAGATAAAATATCGCAAATTATTTATTATTCTGAATTAAAAACGTGTTAAAGTCTAGTGCATCATACATGTGAGTATGTTTTTCAGTCATTCACAAACCATAATTCTAAAAATGGATGTTTGAGACATTTCTATTCGGTTAATAAATTGACGAAATTTATTTCAAACAAGAACGATATACCCTTTCAAAAATATATTATCAATACTTATTTAATGTAATGCTGCTTTGTCTTCCTAGGTGATGAATTAAAAGAACGAATGGAGAAAACCTTTGAAAGTGGAATCGAGAAATATGAGAGTCAAACGACAGAAAAGAAAGGTGATATCCAGAAAGTCACACAAACATGCAAACAACAGCTTTGTGATCAGACTGAAGTATCCATAAAAACTATAAAGGATTTACAAGATGAAATAAGTAAGTTTGTTAGTATAATTCCATCCGGTTATATAAACACCTTTCTTACAATCTTTCTACAGTTACATGAAGATAAAGGGATTGTACGTATATTTATGTTAAATACATTTAAGCATATATCTGGAATAAGGTCCTTTATAGCATTTCAGTCATTCATGTTTCCAAGATAACTCTGTTGGTATATAACCGGAACCCATACTGCTCTTTTACCGTTGCTGCAGCTAAAAAAGAACCATTGTATCAAAACATACTTTATGGTATATTGCACCAAAAAAGTAAGCAAACAATTTATTGGTCAGCATAAAACAGTAACTGTCCGTTCATGTAAAAACTACAATAAGGACTTATTTCAATCTTCATTGCTTTCTTCAGACTAGAGTCCAGTTCTCTTGAGTGATAATGTATGTGCAGCATGGTCATCATTTAAGTCTATTTTTCTAAATGTACTTGATGGTATTGCACCTGTTAAGAATATCAGAATTAATCAACGTTCAGAGCCTTGGTTAACTTCTGAAGTACTTGATAATATAAAGCAAAGAGATAATGCATGGAAACTTTGTATGAAAAATAAATCTGATGTTAATTTTGAAAATTTCAAAAAAATAAGAAATGCAGCACAGTATTGTCTTCTTAAAGCAAAGAAAAATTACTTCAAAAACACATGTGAAGAGCAAAAACATAATTCTAAATCTCTCTGGAAATGTCTAAAAGAACTTGGAATTCCATCCAAAAAGAACAATACTTGTTCATGTGAGAACATAGTATTAAATCTAAATAACTGTTTATGTTTTGATAAACAAACAGTTGCTGAAGGAATTAATACTTTTTTTTACTACAGTAGCTGCAAATCTTGTGTCTAATTCACCATCTCCATCTTTTACATTTGGGAGAAATTTTGTTGATTTATTTTATGCCAGAAAGGGCGCAAGTACAAATCGTTTTTCTTTTAATTTAGTCGGTGAAAACACAGTTTTGAAATATTTGAATGAATTAGACGCAAACAAGTCAACTGGTTTAAATGGTATTCCAGCACGTTTTACTAAAGACTGTTCTTCGATAATTGCATGCCCTTTGACTCATATTATCAATTTGTCTTTAATTCAGAGAATTGTTCCACCTGATTTAAAATCAGCTAGAGTTGCTCCTTTATATAAGAAGAATGATACAACTTGCAATGGAAATTATCGACCAGTATCTATTTTCAGTGTTATTTCAAAAATATTTGAAAGAGCTGTTTTTTATCAAGTAGAAAAATATCTTACAGAAAAAGACCTATTGTACAATCTTCAATCTGGATTCCGAAGAGGTTATTCCACAGACACCTGTCTCATCCACCTTTCTGACTACATTAGATTTCAAATGGATAAAGGTAACTTTGTAGTTATGGTACTGCTTGATCTACAAAAAGCGTTTGATACTGTCGACCACTCAATACTTCTTATGAAACTCGAATCAATAGGACTGGGGAAGGACATTACAAACTGGTTTTCTTCTAATCTCAGCGATAGAAAACAGCTAGTTGATGTTAATAAAGTTCAGTCTTCACTTGCTTACATTACATGTGGTGTTCTCCAGGGTTCTATACTTGGTCCACTGTTATGTCTTATTTATGTTAATGATATGGCTGATGTGGTAAAAAACAAACTTTTTCTCTATGCTGATGATTCCGCAATACTATTTTCTGGTAGAGACAGGGGTCTGTGGAAAAGGCATTATCTGAGGATCTTAACATTGTAAGATCTTGGCTTATTGACAATAATTTATATTTACATCTTGGTAAAACCGAATGTATTCTTTTTGGTAGGAAGCAAAAGCTTAAATCAAATGCAAATATAAATGTTTCATGCAATGGTAGTAAAATTAATTCAACTTCATTTGTTAAATATCTAGGAGCTTCTCTAGATCAAAACTTGTCCGGTGAATTAATGGCAAAATCATTACTCAACAAAGCAAACGCACGCCTTAGATTCTTGTATCGTAAAAGCACATTTTTAACATCTCATACCAGAAAACTATTTGTTCCATCATTAATTCAGTGCCATTTTGACTACGCCTGTTCATTTTGGTATTTTGGTTTGAATAAGAAATGGACTGATAAATTACAAATTATGCAAAATAAAATGATAAGGTTTTTTCTAGAGTTGCCGCACAGATCCCGTATTTTAGATAAACATTTCAAAATTCTAAACTGGTTGCCTGTTTCCAAAACAGTAGAAGAAATAACGCTTATGCATGTGTTCAAAAACAAAAATGGAAAATCACCTGATTATATGAAAGCGCACTTTGCAGCTCCGGCATCTTCAAATAATTATAATACGAGATTTTGTAGCAGTGGCTGTTTTGCGCTTCCCAAGGTTGGATCCAATGGAAGAAGGCCATTTTCTTACATGGGTTGCAGTCTTTGGAATCGTTTACCGGCCGATATCAAAGCATTAGAGTCTGTCACTCAGTTCAAAGTAAAAATAAAAGCTCATTTAGGCAAAACTTTGTAAAACTTGCTCGTATGTTACTGTGATAATAATGATGTGACATTGCTGTGATATTGATATATTTTATGCAATTCAATATTCAAATATGTTAATCACCATGTACCTGTATGTCGGTCAGACCCATGCTTAGGACCGCAATGGAAATAGGAGATCGCTTTTCTCTTTTTTGCGTTATTCTTAATAGGGATGTGGCAGACATGGTACCTAGTAAATAACTGTGATCATGTGTTTTACGATATTTTATTTTCTTGCTACACTGTGATCCTTTATTTTATGTTTTACCATGTATTGTCATGAATCTTTTACCTAAATAAAATCTATCTATCTATCTAACATGAATCGTGATCGGAATGCTTGTTTAATTAATATACAGGCTGATCAGGAACCATATTGCCATCAAAAAGCCTTTAAGGACCTTAAAGGATTTTAGTGACATTTTCCGGATCTCGGTTCATTACATTTAAAATATGTAACAACATCGAAAGTACTTTTATTGGGTTTGTTTTATTCCTCCATTCTTACGCAATTTAAGCATTCTACCTCATGCTAGGTTCCCACTGCCGATCTGTTCAACTCGATCAACACGACCTCCTAATTTCCCCGATCAAGCCCGACCAAATGTCTGTACACGACTTCTTCTCGATCTCTAGTCGATCCAACTAGACCCCCACCCGAGCACTCCTGATCATTTCCCGATTGAAGCTCGACCATCTTTCCGATTTCTACCCGATCACCCCGACCTTAATTGAGCCCTACACGACCAAGACCCGATCATCTCGATCTATACACGACCATATCGAGCTGATTCTATTCTAGGTGTTCTGAATGAAAATCTTTCTGCAGTGTTTGTGATTATCACATATTCATGATCATATCATAATATTGTCGGTTTAAACATATACATAATTTAGATGTGACGTAAAAGTACTTTTAGCTATTGGCTCACCCTTAATCCTATTAAATATAACGATTTATGTATTCTTTTAGGCATTAAATACCGTTATCTAAATCGTACGTGTTATGTCTTAAATCAGGGAATAACATGAAACACCGTTTCCGATAATTTTCAATATTTCTGTTAAGAAATGCGCAGGATCTATTGATGTTTGTACACATTTATAACCACACGACCTAGTGTTCCCACTGCCGATCAGATCAACTCGATCAAGCGATCGAATACAGGTCAAGCTCAATCTGCAAGGGTGGTCGGGAGAGGTCGAGGCGATCTGCATCGCTCGGGCTTCCTACTCGAGTTTTTTTGACATGCAAAAATAGTCGAGTGCGATCGAGTACAAAAATAATCGAGAAGCGATTGTGTATTGATCGGGTAGAAGATCGACCTTATCGAGAATCACTCGGGTGTGGAGATCGAGTATGATCGGGTTGATAATATGTATTCCGACCTGCACCGAACGTGCACTCGATTACCTCGACTTGTACTCGAGTAATTTCCGACCACATCCCGATCAACTCGACCTCTGATTCATCTGTTCACTCTACCAAATCGAGTGAAGAGGTCGGGTTTGATCGACTAGAGATCGAGAAGAAGTTATATGGTCGGGTTTGATCGAGGGCATTGAAGGGATCGAGTAGATCGAGTTGATCCGCTGCCATAGAACAGTTGGAAGCACTCGATCACCTCGACTTGTACGAGTAATTCCCGACTGCTTTCCCGATCAACTCGACTTCTGCTCCATCTGTTTATCCAATCAAATCCCAGTAACAGATATCGACTCGATAACACACAATCTCTACACGAGTGATTGTCGATCAGCTCGATCTTCTATACGATCGATACTCGAGCAACTTCCCGATATGCTTTCTACTCGATCGCTACACGGATTTTTTTGACGTGTCAAAACAAATTGGCAGGATTGCCGATCTTTGCAGACCATACTCGATCATCTCGACTTATCCCGATCACCACTGGCGACCGACCTCGATCGCTTGATCGGGTTTGGTTGAGTTAATTTGATCGGCAGTGGGAACCTAGCACCAATAAGCGTAATTCATTTGTATGTGCCTATATTTTCACAAAATGTAGGCATTCTTACTCAATTATTGCAACTTATTTGTTAGTCGAATAAGTTAATTACGTTTAACAACGTCAGATCGTATATCGAACCGTACGCGTGATACATCGAGAACTTCGATTCACTCAAGAAATACACCTAATTCATGTCTTAAAAAAGAAATAAATTACACTATAAAAAGATGCTCCCTATTCCCATTAAAGTGACATTTCACATTTATTTTTACATAAATTTTACGTATATTCTGTCTGAAAGGGCATCTTTTCTTATGAAAATTCTGAAAATTTCAAGTCAAAATGTTGAACCGTTTACTAGAAATACATATTTTTGTGCTAAAATTAAACAAATTGTTGTGGACAACAGTTCAGATTTATATAGAATTTGTCATTTCTGTCTCAACTTGAAAGGCATTTTTTTCGCTTATTAATAACAACTTCAAAAAACTGATAGCATTTCTACTCATTAGAATAAACATTTTTTGCATCAAGACATACCTTTCAAAAATGAAATAAATGTGAAATGTCACTTTAAAGTATTTATGCCAAAATCGTTTATTTAAATGCGTTTGAAAGCTATCAGTTTTAAGCTCACCTTAGCATATAGTGCTCGGGTGAGGTATTGTGATCAGTCAATGTAATGTCTATCCGTCCATCTGTCCGTGATTATTTTAAAATAGTATTCTTCTTCTAAAGTAGGAGACATAATTCAAGCAAACTTCATACTTATACTGTTAATGTCACATTTTTTTTAAAATACCTCGAAGAATTGGGACACAAAGTGGATCACAAATTCAAATGTTTCTTTTGCTCTAAGGTCCACATTTTTTCTCTTTTATCAATCATATTATTTTTTCAGAATCATTGTCTTGGTTCTATTGAGGTCATGTTAAAGTAGATCAATGGATCAAAGACTAAGTGACTAAGTAAAAAACCGCAAAGTCCTTTATTTTACTCTGGAAGTGCCAATTCTAGCTCAGTTTTTGTCAAAATTGTCCCGAATGTTAATTCTGAATGTATCTAGGTCATGTAAAAAAAGTGGCTTATGTCACGCATTGTCAAAAACTTGGTCACGAGGTTCAAATATTATAGTACCGTTCCCTGTGCTCTCGAGTTACCAAATTTTACCCAGACTTAATGTAAATTGTACCGAGTGATTGTCATCATGATATCTAGGTCATGTAAAAAGTGGGATATGTAAGGTCAAAAACTAGGCCAATTGGTCAAATCTTGTTTTCTCTCTAATAATACGAGTGGTTACTAATTCATTGTGAAAATTGTTTAGATTGTTTATTTGTATATTGATGATATCTATGTATTTTACAAAGTTGGTAATGTCAGGTTAAAATTTTTAAAATGACTTGATCAAATCTTGTTTTGCTGGGAGAACAAATTTTTCCACTCAATCATTGTGAAAATTGTTCAAAATGTTGTGTCGATGATATCTTGGTAATGTCAATGCGGGTCATGCGAGGTCAAGAATTAGGTCACTGGATCAAATCTTGTTTTGGCTTTGAAAACCATACAATATATTAAACTGTTACATAATTGATCATAGTGTTGATGATATCTTTGTCATGTTAAAAAGCGGGCCATGCAAGGTCATAGATTAGGTCACTGGTTAAAATCATTTTTGCCCTAAGAGCCACATTATTTGCTCAATCATTGTAAACATTTTGCAGAATGTTTGTCTTGATATTTATGCCATGAAAAATGGGTCTTGAAAGGTAAAAACTAGGTCACTAGTCAACTCGTATTTTGCCCTAAGAATCACAAAATTAGTTAAACGGTTACAAAAATTATCAAGGAAGTTTGGTCAAATTTTATTTTTGCTCTAAGAACCATTATGGTGTCTCAAGTATTTAGATCTATTTATAGAAGTTAGTCTCGTCATGCTATAATAAGAATATTTCACTAGAAAATATTTACAAACGTGATTGCCAATTGACTTACACATGTTCCTGTGTAAAACGTGATGGATTTCATTACATGATTAACTTACAGGAGTTCACGTGACAAAAACTCTGACCTGACAGAAAATGGCCATATTGAGGAATAGAAATGTTCGATTAGACTATTTATTTGACATAATTGTCGGTTACAATAGTATACACTTCACTTTAATTCTGATAAGCATGGGAAAAAGTAACGACACATTTTACTTGGGTGTTTCTTTTACACGTCAGTTTAGTCTGACATTTTGTACCTTTAAGGTAGTACAGGGTGTCCCAAAAGTAAGGTAACACTTAAAATCTAATATATCTCAGCCAATATATCACTTATATAGTCCTTATATCGCTGACAGTATAGAAGGTTATTTGTGAAAATATCAAAATATCATACTTTTTGTACATTTTATATATGATAAACCAAACACACCCTATTTTATCAATGACGTCATTTTGATAGTAAATGACGTTCTCTAGATTACGTCCCTTCTGTCACTTTCCTTGGTCTATTCGTTTGCTTAAAGTTTTAGGCTAATAACTGCCTCATAATGACTGCCTGTCCATATATAGGTTCCTATATTCTCCTTGAATGTTTTATAGCGACATTGTACATGTTTAATTTAATATGTTCTTGCTGTGGGAATTACACTTTAGACAACACGTGTCTCCACAAAAAATAGTCCAGTAAATTGAAATCCACCATGTGTCCACCGACAACATTATAAGCGTTCAACTAAATCTTCCAAAGACTGTGATTTAAGTATTTAAATATGGTGTGGGAAAATTTCAAATAAATTCTAAATATACTGTACTAATGATTTCAATGAATCTTGATATGATATTCTCTTGATCTTGATATTCTTCTCATTGACTTTCATGGGCTTCCATATGCAGTCTTATGCTTTCTGCGCTAAGGGATGTTTTCGGGCCTTTGCTTCCATGTTCATCACAATCTGACCAAGGTCGTTCAAATTTATCTAATTTTGAGTATATAGGTACTCTTCTTGGTGAATCTTCTGTTTTGAATTAAAATCTAAATTTATTTGCACACATATTTGATATTTAGATAAATGACATGCTTTACCACATACATACGTTTTGAGAAGGTAGGTTTTGACGTCATTTTGATAGTGGTACAAATGACGTCAAACGACGCCATTTTGATATGTGGATAACATTGAAATGTATGGTAAACAAAATTCCAATGAATTTTGCAGATATTGATAGTTTTCCGAAAGAAATTGGCTTAGAAATAGCAGAGCTAGATCCAAGTGTTACCTTACTTTTGGGACACCCTGTACATTGCTTAAAATAATGACTTGTAAGTATATGATCTGATATCATACTGTTTCTGCTGATTGTATGCTATTTCTAACGATGACCAGTATGCCTAAAATTCGAAAGAAATTCAAAAGGGTAATAAAAAGTGCCAAACTGTCTTGCCTACGATTTGCTATTGATGCAACTTGGCGGATAACACTTGACGGCCATTTGTGGGTGCTGTTTTTAAGAATGGTAAAGTGAATAGAGAAGCAGAAGGTTACTTTGAAAAACAATAACCGTTTAGAGTACATGTAGTTATTTTAAACATATTTCATAACGGACCTTGCTCTACAATCTTTCGACCATCCCTTGTCAATCAATTATCCTGTCTTTCATCCAGTGGAATAAATTAATCATGATTCTTGACTAAGATCGTATATTGCGTCGTGCGTGTGAGATACCTTAATATTCAGCATCAACAGACCGATGGCATAACAAGGAATTTAAAATGAACTTTATGGGCGATCAACCGGTTCAAGTCCATTTTGCAATCAATTTCATTTGTCTATTATTCTCATAAATTGTTTGGTATCTGCTGATACAAGACATGGAGTTTGTGAAATATAAGTCGTTACTTTTTTATTTCATAGATGACGAGTTTAAACAAAGGATGGACGAACAAATTGGAAGTGAAATACAGAAATATAAAAATCAAATGACGAAGGAGATGACAGACGCTAACATCACAATAAATTACAAGCTGGCAGAGTTGAAACAGATGGAAAGTCAGATAAGGAAAATGGTAGAAGACGCAGACATCAGAATGAACGAAAAACTCTCAGAATGGAAACAGTTTGAAAGTGACAAAATGAACAAGACGGCAGACGCTGGCAACACATGGGATGAATTACTATCAGAGATTAAAAGCAACACGGACATGGTAGAACACATTTGTAAAAGACATCGAAGGCGCCAAAACGATAGAGGAATTGAAACAGATTGGAAGTAAAATAGAAGATCTACAAGTAATGGAATCGATAAGATCAAAGAAAAGCGAATAGAACGAAATGAAAAGGACAGAAGAGGCTGACAGCGGTACGAATTAACAAAAAAGTAGCAGAATGAAAAACAAGAGGCCGAAGAGGGTATTAATCGCTCCATTGACTAAAGTAAAAGAATTATCTCATGATTTCTTGTAAACCTTGCACTGCCTAATCTTGAAAAAGGGTCTCTCACCCAAGGAACATTTCTGCCAAGTTTGTACTTAATTGACCCAACGGTTGTTTATAAAAAATTATTTCTTGATTTCTCCCATTCTGATAAGCCCCGCCATGCCACACCCACAGTTATAGAACAATCAAAATTTCACTAACAATATAAGTAAAGGACCACTCAAGGAACATTACTGCCATAATTGGTTTACATTGGCCGATTAGTTGATTTAGAAAGAATTATTTTGTGATTTCTTCCATTCTGATAAGCCCCGGCTTGCAACGCCCACATTTATGGACCAACCACAAACAATTTAAGTAAAGAGTCACCCAAGGTTCATTTCTGCCAAGTTTGGTCAAAATATGCTTAAGGGTTGACTTTTAAAGAATTATTTTGTGATTTCTGTAAGTCTGATTAGACCCGCCCTGCCACACTCACATTTACGGACCAATCAAAATTTCACGGACAATTTAAATAAAAAGTCACCCAAGGTACATTTCTGCCAAGTTTGGTCAATATTGGCCAAAATGTTTGATTTTCAAAGAACTATTTTGTGATTTCTCTAAGTCTGATAAGCCCCGCCCTGACACGCCCACATTTAAGGACCAGTCAAAATTACAGACAGACAGTAAGTAAAGAGTTACACAACTTACGTTTCTGCCAAGTTTGGTCAAAATTGGCTCAATTGTTTAAATTTAATGAATAAGTTTGTGTTTTCTCTAAGTCTGATAAGTCCCGGCCTGCCACGCCCACATTTATGGTCCAATCAGAATTCTTTGCACAATTAAAATCAAGGGTAACCCAAGGAACATTCCGGCACAATTTGGTCAAAATTGGCTCACTGGTTAGAGAGGAGATTTTTTTTAAAAGAGAAAGTTAAAGGCTACCAAGCTAGGCAGTTGATTTCACGGTTTATTGGCATAAAATCATTAAGATGTCGCGTTTTATAAAAGATCCGCCAAACTCGGTTGTTTTAAAAGTTTTGTTTGTTTTTCTTTATGTCGTCACTTGGCTGATTTTCGAGAAAATAATGATCGGCAATTTCCGTAAAATCGCTACTAAGTGACGTGATACAATGGCTTGACTCCGCCCCAATTTAGAGCATGAGGTTTCTTGACAAAGATAAAGTGTGGGACTTTTCTCTCATAAAGTGAAGTCTTAGTTTATATTCATTTCTCGATTGTCAGAGTAAATCAGACAAACTTAAACATTCCTTCACCCACTTCTGACATATTCTTTGACTGTTTTAATATTTTTCTAACAATTAATAAGGATGAATTCCGTGTTTTGAGTATCGATTGGGGAAGTCGCTTTATGACAGAAAAGTCGGACATTTAACTTTGTCAGAAATGTCGGGCTTTCCGGGCAATTTACTGGTTTACTGAATTTAAGTTTAGCGTTTTTTCTTCGGTAAAGACCAAAATATCCAAATTAAAAGACGAAATAAAAACACTTCTAATGTTTGAAAATTGTAGAAACTTTGATATTTGGTTATTAGAAAGGTTTTTTTTTCGACACAAGAGTTTAATTTTGCCAATCAGCGGACACTTTAACGGACGGACGCACGCACAGAAGCACGACGGACACAACGCCATGACAACAGCTCGCTGGCCTTTGGCCAGTGGAGCTAAAATTGAAATTCACTCAATTAACCATTGTTTTATCTCTGCCTGTCTCTATCTTTCTATACGTCTCTTACCATCTCTCTTTTTTTCTTCTGTCTCTTTTTCTGTCTGTCTTTCGTTTTCTCCCTCTTTCTCTCTATCTCTCTGTTGTCCCTCACTCTGTCTCTCTCGTTATCTCCGTCTCTGTGTCTTTCTCTCTGTCTTTTTGTCTGTCTCTCTGCCTGTCCCTGTACCCCCTGTCTGTATGTTTCTCTCTATCTCTCTCACCATCTTTCTCTCTCAACCTCTGTTTCTCTTGCTCTCTGTCTCTCACTCTCTGTCCCTTGATCCCCGTCTCTATGTATCTATGTGTTTGTGTGTCCCTCTGTAGGCTTGTACAAAACATCCGCTTGTTCCACCATTTTACTACGCAAAATCATATTTTGAGCATATGTATTAGAAGAAATGTTTTCCAGGTTGATTTAAAACACCATTCTAAATTTTTAGCTCACCTGAGCACAAGGTGCTCAAGTGAGCTATTGTGATCACCTTTTGTCCGGCGTCCGTGCGTACGTTCGTCGTCCGTCGTCCGTCAACAATTTGTTTAAATGGCATCTCCTCCTAAACTACTTGGCCAATTACAACCAAACTTGGCAGGAATGTTCCTTAGGTGACCCCTGTAGTGTTGTCGTCAAACACTCTGGATTTAACCATCAGAATAAGCAATAAAACGAAAGACAGTTTTCAGTAACGCCGGCATGACCGGAAGATTTAATACTACAACAACAACTCCCAATGGATCAAAGTATTCAAGGTATCCAATCAAAGTACTCAAAGTACTGGACAAATACCACATACCTTCCTTTTCATAATGAAATTTAAATATTTTTGACAAACTACTAAAATACTAGATACCTAACTTTTGAATTTAAAGTATATTAGACCTTGACAATAACTCTCACAAATACTGTTAATAAATCTTTGCATTAGACTCGACTTAAGTATATTGTTCTTTTAGCTCAATCATCAAGCTAAAACATAACTCAATCATGGAGCTAAAACATTTTGTCCTTTCCATTTTGTTCAATATTACATAAGAACCAATACAGTTTATCCCACACATGAGTAAAATCGTTCCCTATGATTAAATTGAAAACCTGAGTATACTAAGACAATACTTTTGTCTAATGTAACAAATTTCTCATTCAGTATTGGAACTTATCAGTTCCAAACAGCATTAACATTCCATGAATGCAATCTGAAAATGATAGGCTCACTTATAAATTAGTGAGGAACAAAATCTCCATACCTATCAGGAGCTTTTCTAACTCTCCTAGTTCTGTGCATAGGTTCTTCTACCTTGCTGTTACTAGAATCACAAGTATTTTCAACAACAGATTGATGCACTGGCTCATCAGGCTTTTGCTGAACATACTTTTTCACAAATGTAACATTTCGGTCATATTTCATACCTTCATCTGTTTGGACAGTAACCTGGTTACCTTGTTTATCAATTACCTTAACAGGTGTAGATCTGAATGGAGTGGAGAGTTTGTTCTCTTTTTCATTTCTCAACAATACCAAATCTCCCTTTTCCACAGTGTTTTCTGAAGCATTTCGCTTTTTGTCACTATAATCTTTCCCTTTCATCTTATTTTCATGATCTCTATCACGAATACAAATATCATCAACATTCAAATCTTGTAAATCTGGTAACTTAGTCCTAATTTTCCTACCAAAAAGCATTTCTGCTGGTGTCAGACCAGTCACTGAATGTGGTGTACTGCGATACATGTACAAATAGCTCAGAAGATCAGCTTTCCGATCACGTTTCTCAGCAAACGAAATTCGGATACGTTTCAACAGACTCCTATTTTGACGCTAAACCTCGCCGTTAGATTGAGGCCAAAATGGCGTACTTGTTCTATGTTCAATGCCATTTTCTTGCAAATAGTCTTGGAAAACTGGGCTTTTAAACTGAGGTGCATTATCTGTTCTCAGACTAACAGGTAGACCATGTGTAACAAATATTTTAGACAATAAATGTGTCAATCTCTCTGCAGTAGTCACCTTTGTTACCTTTACCTCAAAGAATCTTGAGTAATAGTCTATAATTACAAACAAATATTCTCCTGTTGGAAGTGGTCCCATGAGATCTGCTGCAACATGTTCCCATGCAACTGAGGGTAATTCAGACCTTGTCATAGGCTCAGCTTTCATCGGTTGTGAAACAATTTGACAACCATGACAGCTTTTGCAAAATTGTTCAATGCTTTTGTCAATTCCAGGCCACCATAGTTTTGACCGTAATCTGCGTTTCATGCTCACAATACCTGGATGTCCCTCATGAGCCAATTCCAACATTTTGCTTCTTAAACAACTAGGAACAACAATTCTACTACCTCGTAAAACTAATTTACCTAGCATACAAAGCTCATTTCTGACTGGCAAATACTCTTTATACTCTAATTTATGCCATTTTCCCAACAACAAATGTTTTCTGATTGCAAACAACTCTCCGTCATGCTCTGATGCCCTTTCTATTTCCCGAGTCGTGATAGCAATCGGGGTTGCTTCTTTTGCTACAAAATATACATAATCTTGAGCATCTTTAGTACATTCTGAATCATTTTCATTCTTAGACTCTTGTGACATCAATCTAGACAATGAATCTGCAATGTTTTCAGAACCTTTCACATACTTGACCTTGTATCTATAGTTCTGTAACCTTAATACCCATCTCTCAATTCTAGCACTAGGTTTTGACCTTGCTGAATATATAAATTCTAATGGTTTATGGTCTGTGACGAGCTCAAAAGGTTCGTCTGTACCGTACAGATACAGATGAAATCTCTCACAAGCCCAAACCAATGACAATGCTTCTTTTTCTGTCTGCGAATACCTTTTCTCGGTTTCTGAAAGACTGTGGCTTGCATAGCTTACAACATAATGCTTGTTATCTTTGAATTGAACCAGCAAGGCTCCCAAACCATAAGGTGAAGCATCAGCAATAACTTGAGTTTTGGCTGACCTATCAAAATAAGATAACGTCCCAGCTTCTGCTAACAACTCTTTGAGCTTCCCAAAAGAATCATGTTGAGATTGTCCCCAGACAAAGTCAACATTTTTCTTCAGGAGCTCTATTAAAGGCGCAGTTATGCTTGCCATATTTGGGATAAATCGTGCTGAGTAATTAACTAAACCCAAGAAGCTTTTGACTTCTGCAGCATTACTGGGTGTTTTTGCATTCAAAACTGCTTGGACCTTTGACCTAGCTGGTTCAATACCATTTGCAGATAAAGTGTGACCCATAAAATTCAATTTATACATATTGAATTGACATTTATCAACATTTAGTGTTATAGTATTTCTTCTCAGTGTCTGTAGTACGCGATGTAGTCGTGAATCATGTTCCTTCTGATCTTTTCCATGTACGATTATATCATCAAGGATGTTGTGACAGCCGTCACAGTCTTGCAGCACCTGCTGCATCACCTTTTGATACATTTCCGGCGCGCACGAGATACCGAACATTAAGCGTTTGTACTGAAATAGCCCTTTGTGTGTGTTAAACACGGTTATCTTTCGCGATTCAGGTTCCAATTCTATTTGGTGGTAAGCCCACTTAATGTCAAGCTTACTAAATATGCGGCTACCATTGAAATCTTGCATCACGTCATCGACGGTAGGAATAGGGTGTCGCTCCCTTTGCACGGCCTCATTTGCGCGGCGCATATCTACACATAAACGAATTTCACTATCACTTTTTGGAATACACACGATGGGTGATACCCACGGACACGGACCACTGACTGGCTCGATGATGTCAAACTCCTGTAACTCGTCTAACTTCGACTCGACCCGATCTCGTAGATGATATGGTATTCGACGCAAAGGCTGCGCTACGGGTTTCACACTAGCGTCGATTGGAATTTTCAGCTTGAAAACTTTCAGCTTCCCTAGACCAGTAGTTAACTCTGGATACAGTCTCAAAATTTGGTCTTTCGTAGATAAATCGGCTTCAACAGCGTTGACCGAACCGAACTGTAGTAATTTCAAGTTTTCAGCTGTATTTCGACCCAATAGACTTTGACCATTCCCATCAAGAACTATGAAATGTGTCTTATCAGTGTTACCGTTCCAGATTACATCAGCGGAAAATGTCCCAAGTGTTTTCAGCGGCGAGTCAGCTCCATACGCGAATATTGGTATGCTTTTCTTCTCTGACTCACATTTGATATTTTGTTTCTTCAGATAACACCATGTCTTTTGGTCTACTATGTTGCACGTTGCTCCAGAATTTACAATGACTGATAACGGAACACCCCCTACGTCAATCACAACTGATTTTAATTTGGATTTAGTCTCATACAGGCTAAAAGCGTAACCCTGACCTGTAACTGGCTCTGTATCAACTTGCTGAACTTGTCGACCCTGATTTCTCTGTCGTTTCCCCATCTTAGTTCGACATTTCTTCTCAAAGTGTCCAATACGCTTACATTTTCTGCACTTTTGTCCACGAGCAGGGCAGTTTTTGTCATTTGCTTTGTGTCCTTTACGACCACAACTGTAACATTCAATATTGTTCAATTTACCTTGGTTCGGTGACAGTTTATTCACTTCATGACTCATTGGCACGTCATCTTCATAGGCTCTGGCATGACTTTCACTCTGTTCGTGAGCCCTAGCTATGTCTCTTAGCTCTTCTAACGATAAATCTCTGCCTTTCTCTAGTAACTTTCTCCTAAACACACTAGATTTACATTTGTCAATAACTTGGTCTCTGATTTGTTCGTCTACCGTTGCACCAAAGTCACATGTTTCCGACTTTATTCGTAATTTTGTCACATAATGTTCAACAGTCTCACCATCTTCCTGTTTCAGACTTCTGAACAAATGTCTCTCAAAAGGAATATTGCACCTTGGTGTGAAATAATCGTCTAACACCCTCCTGGTCATCTCATAGATGTCTTCCCCTTCCTCCTGCACCGCTTCCAACGTGAAAAATATGTCCTGTACAGACATTCCGGCGGTGTGGAGAAGAAGTGCTCTCTTCTGATCTGCCTTCTTTACAGCTTTCCCTTCAGCATACAACTCGAACGCTCTTATCCACCTCTTCCACCTCGTGGCGGTCCCAGACGAATCCGTCCCATCGAAAGGCTGAATATGCTGAACTTCGGTAAAATTCGTCGCCATCCTTCAGCTTAGTGGTTCAACAGCAATCCTCGTCGCCAAATATGTAGTGTTGTCGTCAAACACTCTGGATTTAACCATCAGATTAAGCAATAAAACGAAAGACAATTTTCAGTAACGCCGGCATGACCGGAAGATTTAATACTACAACAACAACTCCCAATGGATCAAAGTATTCAAGGTATCCAATCAAAGTACTCAAAGTACTGGACAAATACCACAACCCCCTTTCAGAATTGCTAAAAGAATTGAAATTCATAAAAAAAACTCTGGTTGCAATGGCAACAGAAAAGGAGAAATTTGACTGAATATCAATACTATCTTTGAACGACATCTTCTCCTAAACTACCAGGCCAATTACAACCAAACTTGGCAAAAATATTTCTTAGGAGGTCCTCCTTAAGAATTGCTAAAAACTCTGGTTGTCATGGCACCAGAAAAGGAGAAATTTGACTAATACTCAAAAATTCTTTGAACAACATCTCCTCCTAAACTACTTGGCCGATTTCAACCAAACTTGGCAGAAATATTTCTTAGGAGGTTCCTTTTAAAAATTTGCTAAAAGAATTGAAATCCATTAAATGCTCTGGTAGGCATGGCAACAGAAAAGGAGAGTTTCAACCAAATCTCAATGACATCGTTGAATGATATCTCTTCCTAAACTAACAGGCTAATTCCAACCTAACTATGCAGATATATTCCTTATGAGGTCATATTTAAAGAATTGCTAACAGAATTGTAATTTATGAAGAAAAAAACTCTGGTTGCCATGGCAACAGAAAAAGAGAAATTACACAAAATCTGTCAGAAGCAATTTCTCCATAACTACAGAGCCAAATTTGACAAATTTGCATTACTTATGATATTGCTAAGAGGTACTTTTCTTTGCTTTTCAATATGAAACCTTGTCACAGAAAAAGGGTACTTCTTGTGAAAATCTGCTTATCAGGGGCATTGCATCTACATTTATGCATGGATTTAAACAAATGTATGGATAAATGTGTACTTTATCATGAGTAGATGTTCTATTTGAAATATATATTTAGGTAGGTTCAAGGTCATAGATCTAGGTCAATTTGTAAATTTCTGTTTGTTTGTCAGTCTGTATGTTTTATTGTAATTCCGTCTGTCCAAAGCAATTTCTCCATAACCACATAGCCGAATTGGATGAAACTTCATATTTGATTTACACGTGATATTGCACTGAGGTAGTTTTCTGAGTTGTCTATGGTTTGAAATCGCATAGCGGCGTTGATATGATCTTTGACCCTTTATTGCATTACCTGTAAGAAATCTGATCTGTTATAAAACCCCATCTCAGGTGAGCGACCTAGGGCCAATGGCCCTCTTGTTTTTTTCACTCTTGATATTCTTTCTCATTCTTTTACTGTGAAAAACCATACTAGATTGATAAACATTTCTAATTTAGTTCTTGACTTGATCTAATCGTCTATTTTTAGCTCAACAGAGCACGAAGTCTTCAAGGTGAGCTATTGTGGTCACTCACTGTCCGTCTGTCCGTCTTTCCGTCCGACCACAATTTCTTTAAACATCTTCTTTTCCCAAACCATTGGGCCAATTTTTGACCAAACTTTGCAGGAATTTTTCTTAACCCTCTCCCAAACAAGACCTGGTTGTGACGTCCCCGATAGAAAAGGCTTGGGAAAACTTTGAAACAAAAGAAAAAACTGCTGATAACCAGCAATTTCTCCTTTTGTCTCAATATTTTCTGTGCCATCTTTAATTACATTCATTTTGTCATTTGTGGAAGTTTTTGAAGTGGATCACCCTAATATTTTGCCGTTTGGGAAAAGGTTAAGTAACTCCTTTCGAAACATGTTTGCAGATTTTTGATTGGTCGAAAATTGGGGGCTTGGCAGAGCGGGACTTATTTGACCTAGAGAAATGATGAAAAAATCTTTAAAAATCAACCATTTGGCCAATTTCAACCAAACTTTGCAGGAATGTTTCTTTGGTGACCATTTTTATCATTTGTCAATAATTTTTTAGATTTGTGAAAAAATGTTGGCGTGGCAGGGCGTGATTGGTCGAAAATTGGGGGCGTTGCAGGGTGGGGTTTATTTGACTTAGAGAAATAATAAAAACAAGATGTGTTTGTGAAACACAAATGCCCGCAAAATGGCCATTTTTCTAAAATGTTAAGTTTTTGTGGAGTAAAGGGTTATTTAGGGTTAAGGGGTGACCTCGAGGAAGGTCAAATTGCATGGAACAGATAGATATCATTGAAAGGAAGTTGCATACCAAATTTGAGCTTTGTATGTCAAATACTGTTGCAGAAAAGGCAAAGGTTAAGTTGTCAGAGTAAATGGTTAAGTTTTCGTAGAGTAAAGGATTGATAAGGGTTAAGGGATGACCTTGAGGAAGGTCAAATTGCATGGAACAGATATATATCATTGAAAGGAAGTTGCATACCAAATTTGAGCTTTGTATGTCAAATACATTTGGAGAAAAGGCTAAGTTTAAGTTTTCGGAAAGACGGATGGACAGACGGACAGACATACAGACAGACGGACAAACACGAGTAAAACAATATGTCCCCGATCTCTCGATACGGGGGCATAAAAAATCTTTCAAAGTAAACAATTGGCCAATTTCAACCAAACTTGGCAGGGTTGTTTCTTAGGTGACCCTTTTAAACATTTGTTTGTAAACTTTTAAATTTGTTAAAAAATGTGGGCGTGGCAGGGCGGGGCTTATCCGATTTAAAGAAATTGTGAGATTATTCTTCAAAATCTTCTCCTTAACCATTGGACCAATTAAAACCAAACTTGGCAGAAATGTTCCTTCTTTGACCTTTTTTTCAAAATTTGTTCTTAAAATGAGGGCGTGGCAGGGTGGGGCTTATAGGACTTAAAGAAATCATAAGAAAACTCTTTACAAATAAACCATTGGAACAATTTCAAAAAATGTGGGTGTTGCAGGGCGAGGCTTATTTGACTTTAGAAAAATTGTTTGACCTAGGATCATGAAACTTTACAAATATGCTGTCCTTGACCCAAAAAAGTGCCCTATAGTTTTCGGGTCGCAAAGGTATTTGTTTAAAGTCCATTTTTGCTCCAACTGGAGCATATTTGGGCATATAGCCTTTTCCCATTGACCAGGGTCTATGGCGAGGTATGGGAATACGAAATTAAATGTCGGATTTAGAACAAAAGAGTCAGGTAAGCGATATAGGACCATTCTGGCCCTCTTGTTCTTCAAAAACTACGTAAATGTAGCTTGTTTAAAGCTGCAGTTACATGGTTTTCGTTGAAAAGCAGCGTTATAATATAGATTTAGAGCTCTTTTCCATTATTGCACATCCTAGTTCAATTATCAGAGATAAACAAGAGATGTTTGTAAAACATATATGCCCCCTCAAATGCCTACATTTGATGTAGGTCAAAGTAGTCCAAGGTCAAGGTCACAAGGTCATGGCCAAATATGAAAGGTCTTGGTAGGAGGTGCCCATGTGTGAAATATCAAGGCTGTATATGTAAAAGGACATGACAAAAGGCCAGGTTAAATTTTTTTAAAGTAGGCCAAATGCCAAGGTCAAGGTCCAATGTCATGGTCAAATGTGAAAGGTCTTTGTTGGAGGTGTCCATGTGTGAAATATCAAGGCTGTAGGTGTAATAGGACATGAGATATATATGCCTGGTTTAAGTTTTTTAAAAGTAGGTCAAACTCCAAGGTCAAGGTTGCAATATTCAAGGTCATGGTCAAATGTGCAAGGTCTTGGTAGGAAGTGTCTATGTGTGAAATATCAAGGCTGTAGGCGTATAGGACATAAGCTAAAATCCAGGTCAATGTCACACAGGCCAAGGTCATGGTCAAATGTGAAAGGTATTGGTAGGAGGTGTCCATGTGTAAAGTATCGAGACTGTATAGGTAACAAGACATGGGATATAGGCCTAGTTTTAGTTTTTTAAAAGTAGGTCAAACTCCAAGGTCAAGGTCCAAGGTAATGGTCAAAAGTGAAATGTCTTGGTTGGAAGTGACCATGTGTGAAATATCAAGGCTGCATATGTAAAATGACATGAAATATATACCAGGTTAATGTTTTATAAAAGTAGCTCAAGCACCAAGGTCAAGGTTACAAGGTCCAAGGTCATGGTCAAATGTTAAAAGTCTTGGTCGTAGGTGTCCATGTGTCAAATATCAAGGCTGATGTTTAAAAGGACATGATATATCGACCAGATTAAAGTTTTTTTAAAGTAGGTCAAACTCCAAGGTCAAGGTCAGGGTCAAATGTTTTAGGTCTTGGTAGGAGGTGTCCATGTGTGAAATATCAAGGCTGTATGTGTAATAAGTCATGAGATATATGCCCGGTATATTTTTTAAAAGTATGTCAAACTCCAAGGTCAAGGTCACAAAGTCCAAGGTCATGGCCAAATGTGAACGATGTTCATAGGAGGTATCCATGTGTGAGATATCAAGGCTGTATGTGTAAAAGGACATGAGATATAGGCAAGGTTAAGAATTATGTGTAAAAATTAACAAAGGGCATTAACTTCAAGAATTTGATCGGCATAGTAATGGTTCTTGTGCACTGCACCTCTCCATAATGAGATCTGTCCACCTGTAAAGTTTCATGATTCTACCTAATAGCCTAGACGGATTTTCTGAAATTCTACCACCCAGTAGAAGCAGTTGCATAATCTAACTTTACTAATTCAAGGATGCTGAATTTAATGGTGCCCGGTGCAACTTTGAAATCGGCCATTTTAACAAAATGGCCGCCAAATGGCCACCATGTTCTCTTTAAACCCGTATATCTCTGTCAAATATTCACCCAAATGAATGACTTTTTGAGATCTGCTCCGGACAAGAATCAAGTTTGAAAATCAACAAAGGGCAATAACTACAAAAATTTGATCGGCAGAGTTACGGTTTTTATGCACTGCACCTCTCCATAATGAGATCTATCCACATATGAAGTTTCGTGATTCTACCTTTAATACTTTTCGAGTTATGCTCCGGAAACGGTTTGATATACCGACCGACCGACCGACCAACCGACCGACACTTGAAAGGGGGCATAATTATCATGGAAATCCACGTAAATTGTGCGTAAACTTGGCACAAAGCTTTCATTAAAATGTAATCAATTTTAAGAATTGTACCCTGTTTTTAAAGTGGTGGGGCAGGACTTTTGACTAGTATATTACAAGATCGGATAGTCATTCGATTTAAAACAAACTCTTTTAAGCTATTATTATGAATCAAGATCTGACAAGCATGAATAAGATGTCGGCTTCAAAGACTCCGCTAAATATCGGTTATCTATGATCAAAACCGTTGTTCTGCACAAACACATGATTCTGCACTATTATGTAATGTCGTCATATGATTTTTTTCGATTTTAATCGCTTTCAGTATCTAGCAAACAATAATTAATTGATCAGAAGAAAGGGTCATTTGAGATGATCCTTATCCGGTGCCTATCAGATTTAGCTGAAATGTTAATCAGATTGATCCGATAGTTCCCGTGCGATTGCAGAAACTTACAAATCAACTTGAACTGTTCTTTAAGGTAAGTATGGACTAGGTGGTTACTTTTTATCCGCCTGATGAATTTTTTTGTTTGTACATATGTTGTAAAGTAACACTTCCTGAACAAAAATATAAAAAATCGGGGTAAATTTCCTGACTCGTTTTCATGTCAGAGTTATCTGCTCTTAACTAGTAATGACTATTTTCGCAAAATTACCCTTACTCGTATGTTTTAATAGAAAGTTATTCTGAATGGATAATTTCAAATGTTTTGTCAATTTAGAGACTGGACATATTAACAAATATGATGAAAGGATCGAAAGAAATAATTTAAAACCAATCTCTGGAAAAAGTTCTGTCAGCAAGTAAATCGGGCATCACTGATAAATTGAACAAACCAGGACTGAGAAAGTAGACAAAAGACGTTTGGCAGCACAGATACCATCAAGGGCTGGGAAAGTGTAATAGTTCGTCAATCAAAATGGCTCTAATTTGGAGTTTTTTAGGTCACCTGACCGAAGGTCATGGTTACCTATTGCGACCGTGTTTTGTCTGTCGTCGTGCGTCGTCCGTCGTCCGTTAACTTTTAACATTTTCGACTTCTTCTTGAGAACCACTGGACGGATTACAGCCAAATTTGGCAGGGAGCATCCCCATGGGAAGCCGCTTCAGATTTGTATGAATCATGGAGTTATCTCCCTTTGGGGCCCCATAAGGGGCCTAAAAGGGGTTAAATAGGGTACATCTTAAAAAATCTTCTTCTCATGAACCGGCTGTTGGATTGGATTCACATTTGGAATTTAGAGTCTTTAGGGCAAGGACAACAAAGTTTGTACAAGAGAAAAAAATCCGTCCAGAAATGGCCGTGCTGGGGATGGGGGATGTGAGGGGGGTCGCGTTATTAGTTAACTTAACATTTTTGACTTCTTCTTGAGAACCATTGGACGGATTACAACCAAACTTGGCAGGGAGCATCCCCATGGGAAGCCGCTTCAGATTTGTACAAATCGTGGAGTTATCTCCCTTTGGGGCCCCATAAGGGGCCTAAAAGAGGTTAAATAGGGTACATCTTAAAAAATCTTCTTCTCATGAACCGGCTGTTGGATTGGATTCACATTTGGTATTTAAAGTCTTTAGGGTAAGGACAACAAAGTTTGTACAAGAGAAAAAAATCCGTCCAGAAATGGCCGTGCTGGGGATGGGGGATGTGAGGGGGGTCGCGTTATTAGTTAACTTAACATTTTCGACTTCTTATTAAGAACCATTGGACGGATTTCAACCAAACTTGGCAGGAAGCATCCTAAAATAGAAAGCCGCTTCAGATTTTGTACAAATCATGGAGTTATCTCCCTTTGAGGTCCCATAAAGGGCCAAAAAGGGGGTTAATAGGGTACATCTTAAAAAATCTTCTTCTCATGAACCGGCTGTTGCATTGAATACACATTTGGAAGTTAAAGTCTTTAGGGCAAGGACTACAAAGTTTGTACAAGAGAAAAAATCTGTTATCTCCCTTTGGGGCCAAAAGGGGGTAAATAGGGTACATATAAAGAAATGTTCTATTGTTGGATTGAATTCACATTTGGTATTTGAGTCTTTAAATAAGTTTGTACAAGAGAAAAAAAAAACTGTCAAGAAATGGTGGTGCTGGGGGGTGCGCTATTAGTTAACTTTTAACATTTTCCTTAACTGTGTCTGCTCATTTGATTCAGGTGACCGATAAGGCCCTCTGGGCCTCTTGTTGTCATAACATTCCATCTTTTCAGGGACATCGTCAGCTCATCAAACTGTAGTTTACAGAATTATATCCCTTCAATTGTGAGACATGTGTCACAATTTTTTTTATTCAACTCGGGGATTGAACCCAGTACTACTAAGATTGATTATCCAACATGCTACCAACTGCGCTATAGGCACAGTAACAATAGAGATGCCAAAATTGCACACGAAATTTCAACAAAATTATCAAGCCTTGGTCCAGTGGACTGAAAAAGAGAGCTAAAAGATAGAACACAATATGGAACGATTTTATCCAGTAAACCATGGCGCAATATCGGACAAACAATCAATATTTCGTAAGTCTTGCCATAAAATCTCATATCTGGCTTGAGTCAAGCTGTAGTTAGGATATTTCATAACAGCACCGACGGTTTATCAAAACGTAACGCTAATCCTAAACTATTTTTAGCAAAGAATTCTTTGCCAATGTGTTGATTTTGATAGGTTTATTGGGATTTTACACTGCTTTCAACTGTCATGGTCATATCGCGGCGGCTGGACCACCTAACCACGGATTCCTGTTGTTTCTCATTACAGTAGGCTACTACCATAACACCCTTACCGAGCCTCCAGCTGCTACCCGCATAGGTTCACGATATAAAACCATTGGTGGTTGACATTTTTATCAGAAAGGATATTTGTTGCGGCCGGGTATAGAATCTTGGACCTCTCGAACGAGAGGCAGGTGCGTTATCAACTGTTCCAAGGCCACGGCCAAAAAGATATGTTTAAAAGAGATTATTATCATAGCACAACACTTCCATCCCTCAGTGATCTCTTGTGAATAAATATGCAACCATATAATGACCTGGCAGAGCATCTCTAGCTAATAGTTAATAGCTAGAATTGCTCTACCAGTTCATTTTTTTGTGAGCTATAACAAGCTTCACTTGTGAATCACAAAATCCAGAGACCGATATATCTTAATTTTGAAGAGTAACATGAATAAAAGATAACAACATAAAATACTTTTTGATTTTTTTATACTTGTAAAGAAAACGTTAACAAAATATTTTCTGAACAAGACAAATTTAGACGACCCTTATTTTAAAAGTTTGGATAACATGAAGGAAAAAAAGAGAATATAAAATGTGGATAATCAGAATTTTTCTTTGATTTATGATCTTTCTTGCAATCATACCCAACATTTGAGAATGGATGCATTTCAATTTGCTGTTAAGGAAAGGGTATACTTATAATAGCCTAGCACCAATATTTGTCTCAATATCAAATCATTAATCTATCAATAAACAGAACAATCTATACATTAGGGTTTGGTGCAGATATAGGACCAGTGTGGCATTTCAGATCAGGTGGACACAGATCAAGAATGGCATAAGCAAATGATTCATCCTTGATATTCTTAGGTTTTATTTTCAATATCTGAAAATAAAACTCTAAATGTTTACTTGTGTGATAATCATTTCTGCACTCATTTAGAACTGATGTTGGTCAACCATTGTCTAAAATGCCACAATGTTGTTTTTTTTCAGAGCCTAAGCTTAATTTTAGTTGCTTCAATTTAGTTCAATAATTGCCTCAACGTAAAAACAAGATGTTTTTGTGATCCCGAAATGAATGGAATGTAACTTTGACCAGTTTGACAGGAAATTGTTGGAATGTTAAGGTTTTTAACCCTATCCGAAAAAAGACCTGGCCCCGGTTTCTCGAAAAAACTTAAGTACGTTCTCATGCTCTGAGCAACGTGCTCAAATCGCACGAAATCCACGTGAACTTCAATCGAATACCCTTCAACGTTGGAGAATATCCCTTTGAAGTTGAGCATGTTCTCATGAGAATGTACTTAAGTTTTTTATGGAAACCGGGGCCTGGTTTTGACATCCCTAGTGGAAATGCTTGGGAAAATTTTGAATCAAAAGAAGAAACTGCTGATAACCAGCAGTTTCTCCTTTTGTCTCAATATTTTCTGTGTTATCTTGTACACCAATTCTATCTATAACAACACCCCTTTTGTTGTCTGCAGCAGCTTCCAAATTGTAAGACCCTAAATTCTTGTCGTTTGGGAAAGATAAAATGTGTTTTAGGGTTGTCAGTTAAATGACCGTTCGAGAACAAAAAAGCAGTAATATTGTAACTGCTACACATTTATAACACAGTTAACCTATTTTACAGTTCGATTCCTTTACTCAACCGAAAAGCTTGAAAGACACACTAAAAATACTAATTGGTAATTACTAAAAACGAAAATTACATCAAATTTTGTATTATCCTATTCCTTATTTGTCGCAAAAGTGCATGGCACAGAAAAATTTGTAGATTGTAACTGAAAAGGCAGTTTCTGCGGTGTTTGCCTTTATAACATAGCTCAGCGGATAACACGCAAAATGTAAGTGTCCAGCTCGGTTGGCGTGGGTTTTGACCACGTGATAATCATAACAAATTTGATTGGTTATCAGCCCTACCACTGTAAATGACCGAGAAAAAAATCAGAGCAGTAATATTGTAACTGCAACAAATGTAGTATACAGTTAACCTATTGTACGTTTCCTTTACTCAACCGAAAAGTTTGTTATTAACTCTGAAAACACTAACTGGTAATTACTAAATGCGAAAATTACATCAAATTTTGTATTAGCCTATTCTTTATTTGTCGCAAAAGTAAGTGAGATAAAAAAAAGTTTGTAGATTTTGACTGAAAAGGCCGTTTCCTCGGTGTTTGAAAACGCATAGTTTGGCTCGAACACGGTGCTCAGCGGATAAAGGGAAAATGTAATGTGTCCAACTGATTGGTTTGTTGAAAAATCAGAGCAGTAATATTGTAACTGCTACAAATGTAATATACAGTTAACCTATTGTACGTTTCAACTCCTTTACTCAACCGAAAAGCTTGTTATAAACACTGAAAATACTAACTGGTAATTACTAAAAGCGAAAATTACATCAAATTTTGTATTAGCCTCTTCTTTATTAATTGTCGCAAAAGTAAGAAAATAGTTTGTAGATTGTGACTGAAAAGGCCGTTTCTTCGGTGCTTGAAAAGACATAGTATGGCTCGAAGACATTGCTCAGCGGATAATGGTAAGTTTGCAGTGTTTTCAACAGATCGACTGTCGGATTTGCAGTATAATAAATCCCAGCCCGATTTAAAAATCACATTTTTTGAGAAAATTTTGCAACTTTTTCTTCAATTCACCAAAAAATTACTCAATGAATATTTTATGTTTTTGGATATTTTGAAGATGATACCAAGAGCTATTTTTACACAAAAATTCGGCACACCTTTCCACGCAAATAAAAGAGATATTTGACTTTATCTTACCCCAACCGGCCTGTTTTAGCCTAATTATCATAAAGGTATCTAACATTTGTATTTGAAAAAGAAAAAAAAAAGAATAATAATAATAAAAAAAAATCTAAATTTTCTGGCATTCTGGCATATGTTTGCATTTAGAACAATATAACACTTTATTTGACACTCACCATCGCAAAAAAGGGAATATTTCGCTTCAAAAATTTGATAAAAATTGAAGCATGGGCATTTGTTGCCGCAGAAAAAACACAAAATTTGTAAGTCACATGGCCGCTCTCCAAACTTAGCTTAAAGATTGCAGATATCATTTTTATACAACACGTTTACTACGGATAGTTCTCTTTCGGAATGTTGAGACGGATCAGATTACGTACATTTGATAATAGGGAAATATTTTAACCAGTTAACTGTGACGTAGTTTCTGCAAAAAACATTTCTTTTGTGGTTATTGTTATAAAACCTCGTAACTCCGGCTTGATTTAAGCCGTAGGTACGAGAATTCATAACAACACCCACGGTCTATCAAAACTTAACGGCAAATCAAGTTTATTTTTAGCACAAAATTATTTGCCATTCATATTTCACCAAGAAGAAGCTCTACATGGATAAGCCGAGAAATCTCCCCAAAAGGCTCAGGTGGAATCGTCAATTTTCAAAATATGTTAATTGGAAAAACAAAGTTAAGTTTTGTGGTTAGGTAGGCATATCAAATGAATACCGATCCTATGCCACTTAAAAATTGTACAGGTACAGATAACTTAAGATTTTTGTACCCATCTCCATGGTCTCATTTTTGTCAACTATCGGTATTTATACAGCTAAAATGAAGTTTTCTATGATTTTATACGCAATTAATTTTCTATAAATACAAGCATACATGTATAGCACCTTTGTGTTACTCCGTACTGCGCATGCGCATCATCGAAACAACTTTAAAGGCATTATCCTGCAACAACAGAGAAATACCTACATTCTCTGGCCTGGCGCATATATCCCCCCCCTCCCTCCGCCGACTAGACCAAGTTTCTAATTGACATAATTTTATTGTATAATTGACCATACGCTTCATTTGGTAAAAACGATTTCTTTGGTCACAGGTGGTGAAGCCGAACATACTTTGAAACTAAAAGTAGTACTCATATATATATTGCACTATTTTCGGCTGGAAAATATCACATTTAAGTCGTTTCAATGATGCACATGTATGCGCATCAATGACAAACACAAAACGGGCATATCATTTCTACACAAATTGCCCATGCACTTACAGAAATAATTTGCTAATAAAAAAAAAAAAAAAAAAACTACAGGAAAATTTATTTTGGTTAAATGAATATCAGTGATGTAAAATTTAATTTCGCGTGTAGGTACCGGAACTAAGGGTTATCCATACCTTTCATTTGTTTATGATTGTAAAAAAATAGTTTTCACATGATATATTAGGTATACATCCAATCATAAAGCTTTAGATTACAAGTATTTACATACAATATTTGTCAGACCTTCTTTCTAGATTCTTTTCATTGATTTTTTTTCACTTTGTACTATGCCTTTCAAAGATAATCAGCCATTTTGTTTGTATGGTTTTTCTGTCAGAAGACAAACGTTTCTAACGTATAAAGGCTGTATTTTGTGTCATTCAATTGATGTAGGCCTACATGTATGTTATCATTTACAGTCGACACTCATTGTGTCGATGTCAAAGGGGCCGTCATATCTTCGACATATCTGGAGTCCGACTCATCCGGTTTGGCAAAGTTTCAATTTAAATGCCATTTGACAATTTTATAAATTTATGCATTTGACAATTTTTGTTGCTCACAAATTGCGTTCATAATTGAAATATAGTAGGAAAAGGAAAGAAATTGCTCGAATCGAACAATTTATGTCCTTTTCCTACTAAACAATGCCTTTATCTTTTTCTAAATTATTTCGTTCAAACTGTTTGATATCCATTGTCGAGGACGGTGCCAGACTTTCACTTTGTTTGACTTCTGTGTTTGATACATGATTATATAACAAATCTTACAGTTTGATATTTTCAAGATATATTGTTCTATCTTTCGTTTGTCCTTAACCCATTCACAAACAGTGATTATGACGCCCCTCAAGAGAAATGCTTGGGAAAACATTGTGGGAAATGAAGAAATTGCTTGTAACAAGCAGTTTCTTCATTTTCCACAATGTTTTCTGTCCTAAAATGGAAATATCTATGGAAATAAACTTTTGTTTACCCGAACTTGTCTTCTGGTACACCTCTTAAATTGGAACAGTCCGAAACTTTGCCGTCTGGTAATGGGTTAAGGTATTCCATCAATTATTATATTAAATACATGTACCAAACACTTCGTGCAACTTCGGGCTTCAACGGAAATTGACGACGGTATAGCATGGACAGTTTCCCGTTATTATCCTTGACTATCTTTGCTATCTAGTGTTGGATGGAATGCTTTAACACATATCTGACATCCTTTCAGACTCTATCTGTCGAAGTCTCTTTGCTTTGTGTGATAAGTATTTAAGTGTTAAAGTGACATTTCAGAATTTTTTGTCATAACTTTTACTTTTATTTTTATCTGAAAGAGCATATTTCCTTACGAAAATTCTGAAAATATCAAGCCAAAATATTGCGCCGTTTACGAGAAATTTATATTTTTGTGTTAAAATTGAACAAATTGTTGTGGACAACAGTTCGGATTTATATGCAATTTGTCGATTATGTCTCAACTTTAAATGCGTGTTTCTCGCTTATTGGCAACAACTTCAAAAAACTAATAGTATTTATACTCATTAGAATAACCAATCTTGGCATCAAGACATACTTTAAAAAAATGAAATTGGAATGAAATGTCCCTTTAAATATTTTAATGACGATCGACAGCAGTGTAATTGATAGAAGGGGGTAAAAGTATTATAATACACATCATCGCTTTTCTTATACAAACTTCGTAATTGCAGCCTGTTTTAAGCTGCAATTACAAGGTTTTTTTTATGAAAAGCGACGATATGATTTTTGAAATCCAAATGATAATATTATGCCTCTCTCATCGACACGATTCAATTACCGATGAATATCCTCAACATAGGGTTCGGTAGACTATAAATGGTGTTTTGCATCTTGTAAAGCCGAAAAGCACTCTTATTTGAGGCTTTGCATAGCAGCATCATTTGTATAAAGAATGTACATAGATTTTAGTGGAGATTTTGAAAAATTGTCATTAGTGCATGCATTTGGGACAAACATAGCCCTAGATCAGCTGAGTATACACACAGTCTGATCTATTTTCACGCAAAATATCCCCTATCTTATCCATAACCTTTTTTATATGTGAGAAGGCAGCTTGTATCTCGTTTATCCCTTTCCCAAACAAGACCAGCGTTTGACGTCACGTGTAAAACATTGTGTGAAAAGAAGACAAGAGGACCATGATGGTCCTATATCGCTCACCTGAACCAAAATGATATAAGCAACACTTTTCTTCAATTCAAAAAATATTTATGACTTTAAGACTGAAAACAAACTTATGGTCAATAACATTGTGAAAATCGAACTCATCCAAGATTTCATCGTACCCAACATTGTGTCCAAGATTTGTCTTGTTTGATAAATAATTGTAGATTCTGAAGTATAAACAAGGTCGAAAACAGCCGAAAACAGCACTTTTGTCAAATTCAAGGGCACATAACTCTCGACTTTCTAGTCAGATCAGGCTGAAAATCAAACTCATCCGAGATCTTATGATATCCAACATTGTGTCCAAGATTTGTCTTGATTGGTCAATAATTGTAGATTCTAGAGTGTAAACAAGGTCTAAAGCAGCCGAAAACGGCAATTTGATCAAATTCAAGGGCACATAACTCTCCACTTTTTGATCAGATCAGACTGAATATCAAATTTATCCAAGATCTTATGGTCTCAAACATTGTTTTCAAGTTTTGTCTTAATTGATAAATAATAGTAGATTATAGAGTGTAAACAATGTCAAAAACAGCGGAAATCTGCAATTTTATTAAATTCAAGGGCACATAACTCTAATCTTTCTTGTCAGATCAGACTGAAAATCAAACTCATCTGAGATCTTATGGTCTCCAACCTTGTGTCCAAGATTTGTTTTGATTGGTCAAAATTGTAGATTCTAGAGTGTAAATAAGGTCGAAAACAGTCAAAAACGACACTTTTGTCAAATTCAAGGGCTCATAACTCTCAACTTTCTGATTAGATAAGACTGAAAATCAAACTAATCCCAGATCTTATGATCCCCAATATTGTGTCCAAGTCTTGAATTGATTGATCAATAATTGTAGATTCTGGAGTGTAAACATCTTCAAAAACAGCAAAAAATGACAATTTTGTCAAATTCAAGGGCAAGTAACTCTCGACTTTCTGATCAGATCAGAAAGAAAATCATACTTATCGGAGATCTCATGGTCCAAAACATTGTGTCAAAGTTTTGTCTTGATTGATGAATAATTGTAGATTCTAGAGTGTAAACAAGGTCAAAAACAGCCGAAAATGGCAATTTTGTCAAATTCAAGGGCACATAACTCTCGTTTTTCTGGTCAGATCAGACTGAAAATCGAACTCATCTGAGATCTTATGGTCTGCAATCTTATGTCCAAGATTTGTCTTGATTAATCAATAATTGTAGATGCTAGAGTGTAAACAATGTCAAAACTAAGTATTCTTCGCATTCAAGGGCAGATAACTCCTGACTTTCTACTTCGATCTGACCCATTATCGAACTCATTCGAGATCTTATGGCCATACATGTTTTGACCAAGTTTGGTCAAGATTGGCTTATATTTGTAGATGCTAGAGTGTAAACACGAAATTGTGGACGGACGGACAGACGGACCGGGTTGACGAGGATATACCAGTGCCGCAATTTGTAGGTAAAAACTGATACCTGTGCTGCAAATGATGATTTCTGTGGAAGTCACAGAAGAAAAATGTGTCCATACGTGTTAGAATAACTTCTGTGACAGGTCACTGGTGTCCGTAAAATTTGCAGCAGTAGTCATACGGACGTTTCATCGTTATCGGACGTCCGATTTTTTTACGGATGAGACCATAAATTTCACTAAATAGACTGGGACTAAAAATGCCAGACTGGTTTAAGTCATGGTGCATCAGAGGCATGACAAGCTTCATGATTTCATATAAACAAGCGCTCAGCCGATACTGAAAATCGATAACCAGTCTAGCCAAGTACCCCCTAGCAACACTTCCTGTTACAAGCTACAACTGAAAATTCTTAGTAAGTTTTTAGCACTGTGTATCAAAAGGTTTCATCAGTAATTTACTCAGATTTGGTTATCTATTTGATGTTTTATTGTTTTAACTATTTCTTGCTCTTGAGAAATGAAGAAACAATTGTAAAAAAACAAATGTTTGGGTTTTCGCGATGTAAACAAAGAAATGATCAACATTGATGGGAGGGAAATTTAAAGCTGCATTTGATCAAAGACCCATAATTTTGAGCCAAATATCCTTGAAAACTGAAAATTCTGATTTTGAATTCAAAGAAATTCTTGTTTCTTGCTCTTGAGAAATGAAGAAACAATAGTAAAAAACTAAATGTCATGGGTTTTCGCGATGTAAACAAAGAAATGATCATCATTGATGGGAGGGAAATTTAAAGCTGCATTTGATCAAAGATCCATAATTTTGAGCCAAATATCCTTGAAAACTGAAAATTCTGATTTTGAATTCAAAGAAATTCCTTTCTACAACTTCTAGTTAACTTTCAAGAATAAGATGACTTAGGGGCGTGAGAGTATTGAAGATTTGACTGAAATAGTTGTAAATAACTGATTATGTAATTATATTCATGGGTCAAAGTTTTCTGGAGAATTATTTTGGAAAAACCCTGACACAGCATGCTCGGCATTTTGTGAATCCTGTGGGAAAACGATGAATTACAAGTCAAGTTGGGAAAATGCAGAAGATTCTTATCACAGGAAGAGCTTGAGAATAGTGCAATCAAACCAAGTAAGAACCTTTTCTTTATCTGTCTAGGCGGAGAAAGGTGGTACTGTGAATGCTCGTGCTTGCCAATGGCGATAGTTCACCAAATATAAGTCACTTTACCCTTCCCACCCTTTTTCCACTCTGTCACAGATTTCTATATCTAATGTACAGTTGCACAAGACAATCTGTCCAACAAATGTGTCAGTCTCAGAAGATGTCCATATTTGACAAGTTGCACAAGTCATTTTGTCAAAAAAATATTCAACAGTCACAGAAAATGTCCATATCTAACATACAGTTGCACAAGACACTCTGTCCAACAAATGTTAGTCACACAAGATGTCCATTTCTGTCTAAAGTTGCACAAGTCAATCTGTCCAACAAATGTCTTACAGTCACAGAAGATGTCAATAATTTTTCAATTTACAGGCCTCCTGGATTCTGCTTTACGTTATCTTTATATACAAAGAGAAGAAAATGCATTGTCTGTATAACAATTTATTTGTGCATATACAGAAAGAATGTTCACTGGCGTAGGAAGAGGGGAGGGTTTAAACATTAAATATTGAATAAATAACAGGAGTCAGTTGAATCACTGAAAAATCTTTTGATATACAGACATAAATAATTGGAGTTTCATGGCTCCCAATGTTTACGACTTCAGAATTACCTGTTACACAGCTTCTTCAATGGCTTAAATAAATGACTGACCAATTAAAGATTGGATTTACAACTGATAATCAGGCATGCAAACCAGATACTCTTTCATTCAAAACATTCAAGTAATGGTCATTATCTTTCTACATTTATTATTCTTTACCTGCTTGCACGTTTGGCCTATAAACCTGTACGTGAATTGATGCATTTCTACGTGAATTACATACTGTGGTACGTGAATTGGCACCCTGTCTGTTGAGGGATTTATGGAAATAATAAAAAAATGTGTAGATTTTAGTCTTAGTAACCTTGAAGTTGGCAGTTCAGGAAAGGTATACTTACATGAGGATATACTTGTGCCACTATCTTTAGAAAAAGGTGTTGCTTGTGCTTCAATCATTGACTTGTGTTGCAAATTGAATGTGTCCAAACATTTAAGAATTACTTCTGTGGATTGAACCAAAAGTTGTTTCTTGTGCTTCAATCATTGACTTGTGTGGCAAATAGTATGTGTCCAAACATTTGAGAATTACCTCTGTGGATTGTCACATTTGCAGTGTGCTTCAGAGGTTAAGTATTCTTTGTGTTACAGTTACATCATTAAAGACCTTTCATGTAAAATATGTGGGTCATTTTGCAGATGGTGCTGAAACTAATGATAGGAAGGGGGGTGGTGCTGAAACTCCTGATAGGAAGGGGGAAGAAGACATGGATCAGTTTGACATGAATGGAGAGGATCTGGCATTTGGATCACAAAATGAGGATACTGGTAAGAAGCTGATGATTTTAATTTCCAATCTTTATTCTGAGCGTTGAAAAATTTGTATTATTAAACATTGCTTTTCTGTTGAGGGATCTATGGAAATAATAAAAAAGAATGTGTAGATTTTAGTCTTAGTGACCTTGAAGTTGGCAGTTCAGGAAAGGTATACTTGCATGAGGATATACTTGTGCTGCTATCTTTTGTAAAAGGTGTTGCTTGTGCTTCAATCATTGACCTGTGTTGCAAATTGAATGTGTCCAAACATTTAAGAATTGCTTCTGGGATTGAACCAAAATGTGTTGCTTGTGCTTCAAACATTGACTTGTGTTGCAAATAGAATGTGTCCAAACATTTAAGAATTACTTCCATGGATTGTCACATTTGTAGTGTGTCCCAGAGGTTTAGTATTCTTTCTGTGACATCTTAAAAGGCCTTACAAGTAAAACATGTTGCTCATATTGCAGATGTTGCTGAAACTTCTGATAAGAAGGGGGAAGTAGACATGGAACAGTCAGACATGAATGGGGAGGATCTGGCGATTGGATCACAGAATGAGGATAAACGCTTGTACGGACAACTCCTCCTACAGTTTCTGTCCGATTCGCTTCAAACTTAGCAGAAGTGTTCATTAGGAGGTGTAGATGTGCAAGACGTAAATTTCGCGAAAATTCTTTGGATAATTTACAGTTTCTGCTCGATTGGCTTTATACTTGGCAGAAGTGTTCATAGGGCTTTTCCTTATTTTACTGCATTTCTTTTCTCAAACAAAGCGCTGCGGGGGTATTTAGTTCGCTTTGCGACATTTCTAGTTTTGTCTAAATTTTACCAGGCTTATAGTAAGGGTAACAAAACTAGGTCTTGTTTAGAAAAGGGTTAATCAAAATCAACTTCATAGGATGCCCTATGGGCAAAAGGGGTGACTGCTCATTAATATAACTGCTCATTAATATAGAGGATAATCGTTTGTTTCAGTGTAAGATCGATTTATATTTCATTGAGTGAACAACAAAAGCTTTATTTTCACGAGTGGCGAAGCCACGAGTGAAAATGTAGCTTTCGTTGTTCACGAAATGAAATATCAATCGATCTTACACGAAAAACAAACGATTATTCTATTTCTTTAATGCAAAAATTAGACAAAATGAAAAAAAAATTATGACAAATTTTCTTAAAGCGCGTCATTTTGCACGTGACTGCTATGCAACGCTTATGATGACGTCACTTATTTGGCCCGGCTTGTATAACGTCAGATAGGGTGAAATGAACGTAAGCGGGGCACAAGTTTTTGATAATTTCACTGGATAGGCGGTGAGTTTATCAAAATGATAATCTACCGTTATTTCCCGATAATCCACCGAAAAGCATTAAAGAAATAGTCTTTCTTCTTACAATGTTATATAAGAATCCATCTTTCTTAACCCTTTTCCAAGTAAAAAAAAATAGAAGTGAATTTAATGGTGTGACTTCTTAAAAATATCAAGCAGAAAATATTGGGACAGTTGGAGAAAATGCTGCACCTTTGTTTTTCCCAATATTTTCTAAAGCATTTTCAAAGAGGAAGAATAAAGCCAGGCCTTGGCTGGGGAAATGGTAAAAATGTCAGTAGCATTTTTTACTTTATAAAATGTTTAAACTTTGTTCAAGGTATCTCAGAAACAAAACTAGTATAAGCATTCTTTCTGTATATACAAAAAAATAAATTGTTAAACAGACAATGCATTCTCTTCTCTTTGTACAAAGATAAAGTAAAGTGGAATCCAGGATGCCTGTAAATTGAAAGAATCATATTGTTATAAATAGCATGTTATGTGAATGTCTAATGTATGGTAAAAATCATTATCATAAAAAGGAGAAAATGCTTGTGATACAGATAAAAGGAAAAAAAATGCTTGTTTCATAGATAAAAGGGGCCACGGCCATAGCGCAGTTGGTAGTGCATCAGACTTCAAATCATGGAGTCCTGGGTTCAATTCCTGGTCGCGATGAATATTCTTCAGACATTTGTCTCTCACCAATGGGTTTAATTACCTATGTGAGCGAGCAGCTGGAGGCTTGGTTTGGATATTGTAGTACTGGTGAGAAAAAGACAGGAATCCGTTGTTAGGTTCTCCAGCAGCAGTATCACCATTGCAGTTAAAAGAGGGGTTCAACCCTATTAAACAACAAACATAGATAAAAGGAGAAAATGCTTGTTGCATAGATAGAAGGATAAAATGCTTATTTTATAGGTAGAAGGAGGAAATGCTTGTTACATAGGTTAAGCTTTGCGGCAGTACATACAAGAATACCTGCGAACTGGAAGGAATACTGTACTAATACACTATTTCATACTTAAATAAAAAGGCTGTTTCAATAGCGCAGTCCGTAGCGCATTTTACTTCGATTCATGGGGTCTCCGATTCTATCCCCGGTCGCGGCAAATATTCTTTCAGACATTTGTCTCTTACCAGTGGGTTTGATAATCGTTAAAGGGGGAATGGCACTTAAAATCATGCAAATTTTCCGAGAACTTCGTACAAAATAAATATGTATTATGAAAATATGGCCTTTAAATTGCATCTATGCCAAATCTTAGCTTTCTATCTTGTGTATTGGCTAAGCTGTCGATGGATTTAAAACCCCATATGTTCCATTATTGTAAATATTATCCCCGGGACAATAAATCATGGGGTTTTAAATCCGTCGACATCTAAGCCAATACACAAGGTAGAAAGCTAAGATTTGGCATATATGCAATTTAAAGGCCATATTTTAATACTATATATTTATTTTTTTGTACGAAGTTCTCGCAAAATTTGCAAGATGTTAAGTGTTATTCCGCCTTTAACCTATGTGAGTGAGCAGCTGGAGGCTCGGTTTGAATATTGTGGTAGTACTGGTGAGAGAAAGACAGGAATCCATGGTTAGGTGCTCCAGCTGCCATGATATTACCCTGGCAGTTAACAGGCGTTAAACCAGACATTCAAACAGAACAAAACTGACATAAAAAAAGCTGGTTTTGACGTCCTTAGTAGTAGAGACTTCGGAAAATATTGAGACCAAAAAGGAAAATGCTGATAACCAGCATTTTCTCCTATTTCCTCAGTATTTTCCATGCTTTATAAACATACAAATCAACTCTTTATCACCATCGATAGTTATCTGCAACAGCTTTTGAATTGGACCACCCTTTAATTTTGCTGTTTGAGAAAGGGTTAAAAGAAGAAATTGCTTATAACTATATGCATGTAACCCAGGTAATGTGAACTGAAAGAAATATTCTAGTCAAGTATTCGAACCGGCCACTTAATTGTCACAAAAATATAAGATTTCGACATAACAACCACAAATTCTGCTAGTCATTGAATAGAATAATCATTTGATAATCATTGAAAATAGTGTTTCTTTATTAGCTGACTACCAGTGTTGATTGATGAACTTTTAAAATAATGAGTTTTCAACTGCCGTAAACTTGAATTTCCGTCGAAAGTAGCTGTTTTTGTGATTTCTGAAACTGAGGGTTCTTGTCTTAAATGTAATCGCTAGTAGTCCTATTAATATCACTTAATGTTTGTGCAATATAATATAAAAATGGCAACTCTTTCACCGGAAAGAATATTTGTTCTTATAACATAATTGTAAAGTTTTGAAAAATGCAAAAAAGAAAGTGGCTGGTTAGAAGTTGAGTAATAATAGGTTAGTACAATATGTATCAGTAGAAAATGCTGAAAGAAAATGACGATTTGCTTGTCACAAGCATATTATCTCTTCCTGCTTTTAATGGCAAACATAATGAAGAAATGGTTAAAAGAAATTATAATATATAACATACTTAGGGATAAGGAGAAATTGCTGATTATTATAATGACTTCGACCATCGACACAGTGTGACGGTAACTTCTGATTGAAAGAAATACCAGGAATCCATTGTTAGGTGCTCCGACCGCCGCGATATAACTGCAATATTGTTGAAAGCGGCGTAAAACCCATTCAAACAAACAAACAAACCACTGGACATGTTCACTTCCAAATAAAATGAAAAATAGCTTGTTGTTTACAAGGAAATGATATCAAAATGCAATGACATTATTTCCATATTATGACGAAAAGCTATATAATGCAAAGGAAAATTACATGAATTGATTGGCCAATTTG